>JPKD01000119.1:0-18276 GCA_000750935.1 Pseudogymnoascus sp. VKM F-4519 (FW-2642)
ACTATCTTACTAAAGTAGAAGAACTTAATATATAGTAGCTTTAGTAATAATAATATAGCCATAAGACCTAAGTCTAGCTTAATTAAGTAAAGTTATAGTAGGATTAGTAAGTTAACATTTAAATAACTATTATTACTTATACTAACTTTCTACTCCTTTAAAGGTACTACTCCTATATTAAGAAAGACCTAGTATAATGATTTTATAATGTTATAATAAGATTCCTTAAAGGCTTCTTAAGCTAGGTTTATAACTAATAATAAGGGAAAGGTAGGTAAAGGTAGCTAGGTATTAAATATATAACATTATTAGAGACATTTTAGAAGTAGTATAACCTTATATATGTTCTAGCCTAACTATGAACTAAGCTAGTTTATAAACTTAGCCTAACTATAAAGTAGGAGTAATTAATTAATCTAGCTATATAGTATTTCCTACTATATCTACCTATACTCGTTTCTAATAAGGCCTCTTAACTAAAGCTATTTCTATATAAGTAGCTAGACCTAATAAATAGCTATAGTTATAGTTATTATTATAATAGTATATACTACACTCCTTTACTTCCTTATAGCACTAGCACTACTTTATACTATACTGCCCTTTACATTAACATAATATTCTAACCTATATACTTATAGAAGCCTCTCTAGCTATAAGCCCTAGTGTTACTTACTTTATAGAAGTAGGGATAATGATATTAAAGGAACCTTTATAGAGACTATAGCTCTAACCTTAAAGTGTTAAATATTATGCTTCTTAGTATACTTCTATATTATAGCAACCCTTACTCTTTAAGTAGCTACTATAGCCTACTTAATTATAGGGTTAGGTGTAGCAACTACTATAGTCCTAGATTAAGCTAGTATATAAGCCCTACTACCCTACTAGAGCTTAATTATAAGCTTTAATTTAGAGTAGGAGCTCTTAATTCTAAGCTTAATTCTAAGTTCTAGTTTAGAGTAGGAGCTCTTAATTCTAAGCTTAATTAAGAGCTCTAGTACTTAGTAGAGCTATAGGTTAATTAGAGCTTTAGGCTTAAGATCACTCTTAAAAATTAGTGCTATAGTTAGGTCTTCCTACTTAACCCTAATTAAGAGATCCTTCTAAGCCTAGCTATTAAGCTAGTTAATATATAAGCTCTACTCTTAGAATAGAAGCTTAGCTAGCACACACCTAATTATAGAGTAGATTTAGGTGTTTATTATAAGTATGACCTTAAGCAGCCTATCTTTCTACTCTATAGACCTATGATCTATTTTCTATACCTATAGCTTATTCTTAACAACTCTATTTACTTACTTAATAAGGCCTTATGTTTAAGGTAACTATAGTACTCTATTTACTACTTAAATTCTATACTTCTATAGTAGAATAAGGAGAGACCCTTTAAATTCCTTCCTATTATTAGCTTACATAATCTTAAGAGGTAAGAAAGCTATAATAAATTAAGTAAAGCAGTCTAAAATTAGCTCTATATACTTGCTTTTTAATAGGTAAAGCTGTGTATACTTTAAGAAGTGATCCTTTATATATAGAATCTACTTATATTGTCTAGACAGCTTATGTTATATATTAATTAGGTTAATTTAAACCCTTTCCTACACTTTTCTACTTATAATAGGAACTAAGGGAGCCTTAGTTGTATTTAGTTAGTTTAGTGTGTAATTCTTACACTATTTAAGTATAAACTTAACATCCTCTTGCTTTATTCTATAGTACTATTACTTAATAGTAGGCTATACCTTATTCTAGCCTATATATAAAAGCTTTAAGTGCTCTTATGTAATAACATTAAACACCTCTACTTTTTAAATAATATATTAAGGCTATAGATGTTGTAACGTAACTTACAGGGAAGCGGGACAGACTAGGAAGCGGGACACTAAAACCTAACTACCCTTAACACTTCTTTATAACTTTAACCATAAGCTTCTAACAACCCTTCACACGCGCTTAAATTAAAGAGAAGATTCAACTAGCAATTATTACAATTGAAACTTAAGAGTTTAAATCACTCTATAACGCTACAGCACACTTTGAAGTGTCTAAAACTACTCTTGGCTATAGAATGACTAGACGAAAAACACATACTACAGCCTATGAAACAGAACAGCTTCTTTTAAACGCCTAAGAGAATACATTAGCAAGATGGATTACGCGTCTAACTGCTACTGGTTTCCCTACAACTCCATTGTTAATTAAGCAAATGGCTGAGGAAATTTGTATGTAATGTGTTATTCTCACTTCATCCTAAACCACCCTCTAGCTAAGTCCTACTCCCATAGGCCACAGATAGATCTATAGGTTCCTAGAAAGACATCCGTAATTTAAAGGAACCTACTTAAGACAATTAGAGTCTACATAGCATAAAGAGGCGACCCCTAAAAAGATTTCAGCCTAGTTTAACGCGTTTAAGGCGCATACAGAGGAGCAAAAATATAAGCCCTATAACATCTACAATATGGATGAGACAGGCTTTGCAGTTAGAGAGACTTAATTTATGCGTATAATTGTTAATTCTACTATGAAATCCAATTAGAAGATCACAGCTAGCAAGTAGGAGTAGATAACTGTACTTAAATGCATTAATGTAGACGGTGGCGCTTTGCCACCTATGATTATATTTAAGGCTAAGAACACTAATATAGGTTAGATTCCTAAGGACACGCCCTTAAATTAGCACTTCTCAACTAGCAATAGTGGCTGGACTTCTAATAGTTATGGTTTTAAGTGGCTATGTAAGGTTTTTAAGCTAGAATCACATAAGAAGTTAGGAAATCAGCTGAGGTTATTAATTATAGATGGCCATTCTAGTCATATTACTAGCGATATAATTGCACTTTGTATAGAGAACAATATTGACCTTCTTATTCTACCTCCTTATTGCTCTTATCTACTCTAGCCACTTGATGTTAGAGTATACGGACCTCTTAAGCGATTTTATGCTTAGGAAGTAGATCGCTATACTTAAGCAGGAATAAAGCGAATTTAGCGCTCCTACTAGGTTGAGATCTTTAAGAGTATTTAAGAGAAGGGACTTATACCTCTGAATATTAGAAGTGGATAGGGAGCAGTAGGGTTAATACCCTTTCTCCTAGAAAGAGTACTAGCCAACCTTCTACTTTAAGCAGTTGAGCTACCTCGTACGCCTTAGAACTCAACCCTAGTTAGCAGCTTAGACTTCTTAGTACTTTGAAGTTCTCCCCTAGATGGAACTGAACTTAGGCATACAAATTTAGTCTTTAATTCAACTATAGCTAGTAGTAACTCCCCTGCTTCACCTGCTTAGCGTTATGCTAAGCAAATGACTAGGCTAGTTGAAAGTCAGAATGCTAAGCTTACCATTCTTTAGAAAGAGGTGAAAGAGTATAAAGAGATGCTTGAAACAAGGAAGAAAAGGACTAATGGCAAGAGAATTAAGTTGTAGGGCGAATTTGTATTTAGTACTAAGGAAGTATTAAACATCATACGTGAGGCAGACTTAAAGTCCACTGAGAAAAGACTACATAGAAGGCTACGTAAGCGACTAATTAAAGAGGTAGAAGAGGGAGAGGAAGAGGAGGAGGAGGATATTAATTCTAGCTACTTAGAATCTAAATCAGAGGAGTGTGTAGCGCGCAGGACTAGATCTAGTAGAGTTGAATAAAAAAAGTGTCCTACTTCCTAGTCTGTCCCGCTTCCCTATAAGTTACGTTATATTACTCTACTTATAGAGCTTATTATTAATAAGCTTAAAGGTAGATTATATACAGTTTTTAAGGTTTATAGTCTCCCTATTATATAGGATATAGGCTATAGGATTCTTAAGAATAGTATGTATTTAGCTCTATTTTACATATAGTAATTACTTATAATTATAGTAAGTAGAGCTGCTTATATGGGCTTTAAAAGTAGTGTATATATTGTTTAGGAATTAGTTAATTAAGGTAATAGTAGCTATAATTATTATAATTATAGTTAACGTAACGTATGGGGAAGTCGGACATATAGGGTAGTTAGATAAAAAGTTTATTCTACTCTAGTTGACCTAGTCCTACGTGCCACACACTCCTCTAATTCTAATTCTAAGTAGCTAGAATTAATATCCTCCTCCTTAACTTCCTTATCTACTTCTTCAATTAGTCGTTTACGTGGCCTTCTACGTAGTCTTTTCTTAGTTGACTTCAACTCTGCCTCCTAGACAATTTTCAACACTTCCTTAGTACTAAATACAAATTCGCCTTATAGCTTAATTCTCTTGCCTATAGTTCTCTTCTTTTGCGTCTTAAGTATCTCTTTGTACTCTTTTAGCTCCTTCTAAAGGATGCTGAGTTCAGCATTCTAACTTTCAACTAGCCTAGTCATTCTCTTAGCATAGCGTTAAGTTAGTGAAGCAGGAGAGTTACAAGTTGCTATACTTAAATTAAATACTAAGTTTGCATGCCTTAGTTTAGTTCTATCTAGAGGAGAACTTCAGAGTATTAAGAGATCTAGAGTAGTGACATTAGTTGAGTTTTAAGGAGTATGAGGTGGTTTAGTTAGTTAAAGTAGGAGGTTAGCTAGAACTCTTTCTAGGAGAAAGGGTATTAAACCCACTGCCCTCTACCTACTTCTGATGTTTTAGGGTATAAGACCCTTCTCTTAAATACACTGTCACGGGCATGCACTTGATGCCACGTGATTACAGTCCTCACGGACCCTAACGGGTCCTCTAGACTACCTGTAAAGGGGTAACAGCCTCAAACCTCGCCTGTTTCAGGGCTGTAGTCATAAGCAAGACATCTAGGCTTCGCCCACCTCTCTTCCTCTTTCTTCCGTAGCTTTAGATCTTCAATAGAACCACCTCTTGATTTCCTAGTCCACCGCTACACTTGTGCACTGCTACAGGTAAGGTCGACCATTACGGAGCAAGCAGACGGGGTTTGTCACATACACTAGAAGATTTCAACCTAGTAGTGGCGCTGAATTCGCTTTATTCCTACTTAAGTATACCAATCTACTTCCTATGCATGAAATCGCTTAAGAGGTCTATATACCCTAACATTAAGTGGTTAGAGTAGATAAGAGCAATAAGGCAGTAGAATAAGAAGGTTAATGTCATTCTTAATGCATAGTGTAATCATATCGCTAGTAATGTAACTAGAATGGCCATCTATAATCAACATTCACAGATGATTTCTAGACTTTTTACGTGACTTAGGCTCAAATACCTTCTATAACCACTTAAATCCATGACTGTTTAAAGTCTAGCTGCTATTACTTGTTAAGAAGTGCTAGTTTATAGGCGTGTCCTTTAGAATCTAACTTAAATTAGTATTCTTAGCCTTAAATATAATCATAGGTAGTAAAGCACTACTGTCTGCATTAATGCATTCAAGTACAGTTATCTACTCCTGCTTCCTAGCTGTGACCTTCTAATTAGATTTCAAGGTAGAATTAACAATTATACGCGTGGATTGAGTCTCTCTAACTGTAAAACCTGTCTTGTCCATATTGTAGATGTTGCATAGCTTGTACTTTCGCTCTTTAATTTGTGCTTTAAACGCGTTAAACTAAGCTGAAATCTTTATAGGAGTAGCCTCTTTATGTTGTGCAGACTCTAGTTGTCTTAAGTAGACTCCTTTAAAGTTTAGATGTCGTTTTAAGAATCTATAGATCCATTTATAGCCTATAGGGGTAGGATTGGTCTAAAGGGTAGTTTAAGAAGACGCGATTTAGACGCGTTATACACGAACTTCTTCAGCCATTTCCTTGATCAACATAGGAGTTGTAGGAAAACCCGTAGCAGTAAGACGCGTAATCTATCATGCTAGTGTATTTTCTTCCGCGTTTAAGAGAGCTTGTTCAATTTCGTGAGCTATAGCGTGCGTTTTCTTCCTAGACATCCTATTAGCAAGAGTTGACTTAGGAACTTCAAAGTGGTCTGCAGCAAGTCTGATTGATTTGAATTCCTTCAATTGGAGCGCAATAATAGCCTTTTGGATGTTGTCTTCAGTTTGAGCACGACTATATGGTTGTTGGATGTTCATAGTAGAAGATATGAAGGTTCTAAGTTAGTAGTGGGGCATTTTTGTCCGACTACCCCATATGTCCGACTTCCCCATACGTTACGTTACTTAACATTATTAATTAATATAAGAAAGAGTAGCCTATTATTAATAGTAAGTAGTAGCTATCTAGTAAGGTAGTTAATAAGGACATTTAAGGTACATTAGAGTAATTAGATTATATAACACCTAAACAACTACTTCTAATTAATGTAGTTTTAACATTACCTAAGACTTGAAGGTGGAAGTCCACCTCCACGCTCTTCTCTATTCTCGAGCGATGCAGATGACAGGGGTGGTGAGTTGGGAGAGTTTCACAAAAGCACCTAGTAAGACCAGCTGTCCCTCAGCTCGGCTCTTCTAAAATAAGAAATCCAACATCTTAGGTAAGTGCGACAACGTACACGAAAGTTCAGTGTCGTACCAAACAACGCGGAGATATCAAGATCATGCATAAGCCCTGCGGGAGATCCAACAAAGCGGGGTAAACAGATCATGCTGAAAGCTATGCGATATATTATTTATTGAACACATGCCCTGTCTCATCGACCCACTTATTTGTTGTCGCCTCAAAACGGAACTGCGTATCAGCTTGATATTCGGAAAAAATGCCTGGTTCAGCATCTCAAAGAGAATGGCTTGTTGGGACCTGTTCGGCAATGACTCCATGCAGTGGACTCGTTAGTGTGAAGAACAGGATGTCGACAGTCTTTATTATGAGCACGCACATGCATGAGTTCAGGAGTTCTAGTCCTGTCTGGAAGAGTAACTGGGAAAAGGCGAACATCGCCTCTGCACCCAAGAAAAATCGTATTTATATCATCCTCGGGTCTCCCGAGGATATCTCATCACCGACTCAAGTCTCCCACAATCTAACATATCATCAACATCATTATGGCGCCCCTTGGACATAACATCGCTTGCGAGACCACGCATATCAGTATCCCAACGCAAGACGGAGACGAGTTCGACGAGAAAAATGCACCCGTGACATGGAGTGGACACTCAGCAGAGGGTTCAAGTTTAGACTCAAGATCAAGCTCAAACTCAGACGGGTAAGTCAGAGTTTAGGTGTATTTGTGATGGTTGTCCGAGATGGCTCCGATCAAGGCTTTCAAGTAGCTATCACAAAACCGCTTCCATTTTCGCTACAAAGTCAGTGCTAACTCCACGGCAGAACTTCCACTCCGCCTGAAGCTGAGTATAGATCAGAGCGATTCGCCCATATAGAATGCGTTATCCGAGGTGACTGGGTGCTTCCTACCCCACGAACACATGTCGCTCTGGCCGCACTCTCCCTATTGTGCGCCAAATACAGTATTTCGAGAGAGGAATACTTCTGGCTCGAGAATCCCAAACCGGATTTGGTCAACAATACAGATCAGAAACGGTACGCTGGGCCATTCCGCATTCCGTATGACGGCAAAGTTTCCGTTGCCAAGTATTGTGCGATAACCAGAGCACGTCTGGAGTCATACACTTCACAAAGTGCTGCTCCTATTCTTGCTGGTGATGGAACCGAACATTCACCTAGAATGCTTGTTACTATACATCAGCACTCCGATGACAACTCGGAGGAGGCCGCGTGGCACTACAGTGCATATCGAAACCAAGAGCACACCGAGAGGAGAACACCACTGCAATTCCAAATTAGCATCTCAGACCGTAACCTGCGCACCAGAATTTACTTTGACTCGGACATGTTGTCCCAGGCACACGTATCTAGCTGCTTCAGAGCTTCGAGCACGTCGTGGAACAGCTCATCTACCAACAAAATACCCCTATCGCGCAAATATCCATCGTAGGCCTAGATGAGCTCGCAGTCCTGCACTCCTGGAATGCCACCATAAGCCCTAGAGTTGACCGCACAGTCCAGGACCTTATCACAGACGTTATGAACACACATCCTAAAAAGCAAGCTGTCTGTGCGTGGGACGGCAATCTTACTTATGGACAACCTGAGACGCTTTCCGACAAGCTCGCGTCTTCACTGCAATCCCATGGTGTCCAGGCCGGGGTCAGGCTGCCGATCTTGCTGGGGAGGTCGAAAATGGTCGCAGTTTCTATGCTGGGGGCTCTCAAGACGGGCGCCGCAATCTTCATGGTGGACTGTGGCGACCCTGTGTCAAGGCTGAAAATGGTCATTGAGCAGATAGAGCCAAAAGTAGTGCTGGCATCAAGGCAATATGCCGCATTGGCTTGCTCCTTGTACTCAGAGGTTATCATCGTCGAGGAAGCAATAATCGCAGATGCCAGTACCAATGTGGTTAAGGAATCAGCAAAAGACATTTCTCCGGCAGAGACCGCGTATGTTGTCTTCACCTCGGGAAGCTCAGGGACGCCTAAAGGAGTAGTGACTTCACACTCTGCATTCTGCACTTCTGCCCTCTCCCACGGAATTGCTCTCGGTATAAATTCGGATTCCCGGGTCCTTGGGTTTGCGTCCCCGGCGTTCGATATTTCAATGACAGAAGTCTTGACGACCCTCATCCGTGGTGCAACAGTGTGTTTTCCACACGAGGAGGAACGAAACAACCTTATCGTGGGAGCCGTCGAGAGAATGGGCGTCAACTGGATCGCCTGGACGCCAACCTTTGCAAACTTTATTGAGCCATCGCAGCTCCCAGGGCTGAAAACATTAGTGCTTGGTGGTGAAGCCCCATCGCAGAGCTTGGTTTCGGCATGGCGGGCGTACCCTGGTACTGCTGTCATTAATGCGTATGGACCCAGTGAGGTGTCGGTTTGGAGTAGTGCAAACAAGCGACTCTTAAACTCACACAATGTCAAGAATATAGGGTACCCTATAGGCACGGCATTATGGGTTGTGGACCCGGAAGACCTTACGCTCCAACCCATCGGCACACCCGGAGAGCTCCTCATCGGAGGCCATAGCCTGGCAAACGGCTATCTCAACAATCCGGCGAAAACATCGGAAGCATTTATCGATGCGCCAGCTTGGTTGAAAGGCTACGAAGGCAAACTGTATAGGACTGGTGACCTTGTGCAGTACGAAACTACAGGTGAGGTGCTCTACATCGGCCGGATCGACGCTCAAGTGAAAATTCGAGGTCAGCGAATCAAGCTGGGTGAGGTCGAGGCCGGATTGTCATTGTGTCTTTTGTCCAAAAACGATAGTTTGAAAGTCGAAATCGCCGTTGAAGCCTGCGAGAAACCGGCAGGTGGTCTTGGCTTGGTCGCCTTCTTGTCGAGAGCCAACTTGACCGGACAACTACAGCCAGGCAAACAAGGAGACCTATTAAAATCAGCCTTAGATAGAGAGTGGACACAGGATCAAATCAGAACGATCAATGAGATGGAGAACAACAGCCTGACAGCTGCGATGCGACCATTCTCCTATATCCCTCTCAATGGACTGCCCCTTGCTCCCGGTGGTAAGCTAGATCGTGCCAGATTACGCGCCATAGCAGCGTCTCTTACTCCACAAGAGCTTGGAGCAAATTCGACTTACGATGAGCCAGAAGACGATACAGACCCTGGCGATCTCTTGAAGTCAGGTGAGCAGGCCCTTGCACAGCTGTGGTCTTCGATCCTCGGCATCAACGCGGTAAAACTAAGGGCTTCGAGCAACTTCTTCAGCAAAGGTGGGGACTCCATCGCGGCCATGAGACTTGTGAAGCTTCTAGCCTACCAAAAATTAAGCCTCTCAGTGAAATCAATATTCCAAAGCCCGCAGCTTGGTGATCAGGCTTTGGAGATCACGACGTTAAGCGCGACTGAATCGATACTGCCATTTAGTCTGGTAGCAAAACCAGAGAAGTTGCGGGAGCTGCTAGATGCGGCGGCTAGGCAATGCAATGTTAATGTCAACGAGATAGAGGACTTGTACCCTTGCTCGCCATTACAGGAAGGTCTGTTCATCACTTCCTTGACAAACCCTGGTGCTTATGTGGAGCCATGGACCTTCGAGATGCCAGCTGATCTAGACCGGGATGATTTCAGAGAAACATGGAATAGGCTTGTTTTATCGGAACCTGTTCTTCGGACTCGTATCATCCAGAGCAACTCTGGCAGTGTCATGCAGACAGTCTTGAATCAGAGCATCGAGTGGTCTTTTTTCGAAGATTTGCAGGCCCATCTTGATGAGAAACTCTCTCTGCGTCCAAGTCCCGGGGGTCCTCTTGTGCAATTTGCTATTGGGCCTAAGCACTTTGTTGTCATTATGCACCACTCGGTGTACGATGGCCACTCGTTGCCCCTCATGTTTGAGAGAGCTGCTAATTTGACGGGAACTGCTACCCCCAGAGTGAATGCATCCTTCAAAGGATTTATCAAGTACTGCATTGACATTGACAGAGCTGCGGCATCTGAGTTCTGGAGCAAGACCTTGCAAGGAAGTCCCGCCTCCAGCTTCCCAGCTGTTCCACTGGGACATCAACCTGGCACCGATGCTCTCTTCCAGCAAGATGTTAGCTTTGCATTCTCCAGCGCAGTCATCACCAAGTCAACTATCCTGCGAGCTGCCTATGCCTTGCTGCTTACGAAGTACGAGAATACTTCAGATGTATGCTTCGGCACAACCCTCAGTGGTAGAAATGCTGACATTTCTGGCCTTACTGACATGCTGGGTCCTACAATCTCGACTGTCCCAATACGAGTTTCGCTGGAAGACGATCAACTAGTGGGCCAATTCTTGGAGTCCATTCGAGATCAGTCCATCGCCATGATTCCCTTCGAACAGCTGGGACTTCAAAATATATCGCGACTAAGCTCAGACACGGCAATGGCATGCAGCTTCAAAAGCATTCTGATCGTTCAGCCCTCTGATGCTGATTCTGGCAAGCTGGGCGAAGGCCTGCAGCTGCGGATTCGTTTACTGAGCACAGACATCGAAAGACATCCTTATCCGATGGTCGTTGAGAGCAGTATGACACCCCAAGGAGCTTCTGTCAGTATTTGGTATGATTCCAAGATAATAGAGGAGACTAGAGTGCAGCGATTCGTGAGCCAGTACGAGAGGATTCTACAAGAGCTGTGCTGCGCAAACTTTCACGATAATGTCGGCAAGATTCAGGCATTCAGCCCAAGCGATCTTCAAGTGCTTCGCTCGTGGAATAGCAACCTCCCGCAGCTCAGAGAAGACACAGTACATGGGTGGATTGATCAAACGAGTAGCCTACACTACCATTCCGTTGCCCTCTCCTCAACAACTTTCTCACTCACATATGAGCAACTCCAGAAACTAAGCCAACAGGTCGCAAATTTCCTTGCCAGTAAAGTTGATGGCTTGAAAGGGAGATATGTGCCCATTCTGTTCGACAAAACTCCCTTTGCTGTCGTAGCCATGTTGGGAATTCTCAAAGCGGGAGGCGCGTTTGTCCCGCTTGACCCTAGAAATCCAGCAGCTAGGCTTCAGATGATTGTGGACGATGTCAACGCCCCCTGGTTCTCTGTTCAAAGTCACACTTAGCGCTAGCCAAGAGTATTTGCCCAGATGCAATTGTGGCGGAGGAGGAGACAATCGCAAGGTGGAAATCGGAGCCACGAACTCGGGTGAATGTTAGACCAGCGGCAACATCATACGTTATTTTCACATCTGGAACGTAAGTTTCCATTTTCATTCCTCTTCAATTTCTCGAGGGCCTATGTCGGAATAGAATTAAGCTCTTCGTGGAAAGGGGTTTGGCCAGGGAAAGTCTAAAAATCGATCTTTCATTGTCTCACGCAGTGGGAGACAATGGCAAAATTGGAATTTCCGAGTGGAAGAGAGGTGCCGGAGCTACAACCAAACATGAGATAGGACACAACTGACAGCACATAGAACCGGTAAACCGAAAAGCGTACAAGTCCAGCATCAAGCTTTCTGCTCCAGCGTCGCGGGAAAAGCAAGCGTGTATTGTCGAACGGCAGAATCCCGAATGCTGTCATTTGCATCCTGGGCTTTCGACAGCAGCCTCGACGAGCTATTTGTAACTCTGGCCGTTGGGGGCACTATTTGCATCCCAAACGATGAAGAGAGAACCAATGATCTTGTAGGTTTCATAAACCGAATGGGTATCAACACTGTTGATCTTCCTCAGTCTGTCGCCAATCTGTTCTACTCTAGTGAGGTGCCATCTGTTGAAGTCGTCATTATCGGCGGAGAAGAGATGAGCAAGGCAACCATTGAGCGATGGTGTAAGCATGTGGCCTTGATCAACGCTTACGGTCCAACAGAAGCATCCGTGACCTCCGTGGCAGAGGTAATGAAACCTGATATGCGAACAGTCCGAATCGGAAAGGGTGTTGGGTGTAGGCTTTGGATTGTGAACCCGAATAACAGGCAGCAGCTGGCAGCCATCGGCCAAGTTGGAGAACTGTTGCTTGAAGGTCCGATCCTGGCGCAGGGTTACCTCAACGATCCTGTCAAGACATCGGCTTCATTCCTTGAAAGTCCGAGTTGTCGGTCTTCTTCTCCCCTTCGGTATCTCGGCTGTACTGCACTGGTGATCTGTGTGCTTATGACTCGGATGGATCATTGATCTTCCATGGTCGCAAAGACCAGCAAATCAAAGTACGGGGTCAGCGAATCGAACTTGGAGAGATTGAGAACGCTTTACACCAATATATACCCCAAGGAGACATGGCGTTGGCTGAGTTGATCAAAGCTAAAGGAAATGATAAGCCCCTTCTTGCCACCTTCATTTGCCATCCCACGGAAGGAACGCAAGTAAAGATACTAACTGGAACCCCAGCATTCCAAGGCCTAGTTACTCAAGCTGTTTCCCAGATGCAAAAGCTTGTTCCGCCATACATGCTTCCAAGTGTGTTCATTCCGCTCTCACATATACCATTGACTGTCTCCGGAAAAATCGACCGCAAGCTCCTGCAGGCTATGGCGTCCCGGCTGACCCTCGAAGAAATGAAAGCCTTCTCAGAAAGCACGTCTGGAGACCGACTCATGCCAGTGACAGAGATGCAACATCGAATCGCGGGTCTTTTCGCAGTCGCATTAGGTATCGGCCTCGACACAATTCACCTCCAAGCCTCGTTCTTTCGTTTGGGAGGAAACTCAATCGACATAATGAAGCTGACAGCACTTAGTCGAGCCCAAGCAATTCCCTTGACAACTCGTGACGTGTTCGAGAACCACACTTTAGAAGCACTGGCTAAAGTCGCTGCCAACAAGTCAGCAGTTGCACCACTGGTTCTAGCAGAGACGAAGTCTATGGCAAAGTCTATGGCAAAGAGTGACCTTGCTGTGCTCCAGAAAATACTCCACGATCAGGGCGGCGTTAATCGAGCTTCAATCGACGAGATATACACTGCCACACCCACGCAAGAATGGTTCATGCGCCATGGACGACAACGCGCCCACTACTTGAGCATTCGGTTTACATATCATCTGAGTACCACAGTTTCGGAAAAGGCCATAGGCGAGGGCTGGAAGGCGGTAGTTGAAAGTACGCCTATTCTTCGGACGCGACTTTTCGAGCGCGAGGGCAAATACTTTCAGGCCGTCATTGCCGAGGAGATCTCGTTAGCCTTTGTCAAAGAAACATTGCCAGATGCGAAAGCAAAGCTCATGCCCGGCAATTGGGGAAACGCAACGTCACTATCCCAAGCATTCGTCGTTCTGGAGCCTAGTGGTGCAAGATACTTCGTCCTCGACATGCACCACTCAATTTGCGATGGCTGGTCCAGCGAACTTCTTATCCAACGACTGAACAAAGCCTGTCTGGGAAAACCACTAGCACCAATCCCTTCCTTTTCCCACATTATTTCAAGGACACCAAAGGCCAATCCGGTTTCCGAGAAAGACTTCTGGCAGCGTTATTTCGCAGATGTTCGTCCAGCCAAGCTGTTCGCTTACCCGGAAAGCTATGTCCCTGCCCTTACTTCTCGGTCGCACAAACGACTTCCCATAGTTCAGAGGCCCAACGCCGAAGTGACAATTGCCATCATGGCACAGGCGGCTTGGGGATTGGCCATTGCCCAGCAGACCGGCAGCGAGTCGGCTGTTCTGCGAACGGTGAGTATGGGCCGAGACATAGACGTCGTGGGCATCGATGAGGCCATCGCTCCCCTTCTCCATTATGTTCCCCTCATTGTCCGCATTGGCACTTCAGACGACATCCCCAGTTTCCTACGGCAGGTTCGACGAACTTTGCTGGATGTTACGCCTCATCGGGAAGCTCACCTTGACGAAATTGCGACCTACAGCTCAGACGCGAGACTGGGCTGTGACAATGCAATCTCATGCGATGAGCACTTTAAGAACTTCATTGCCGAGCCGTCAGGCGAAGAAGTAGTTTTCCGGAAGATCGACCACGTCACGCTGGCTCCAGGCGCCTATCCCGTATTTATCGAGACCGACCTGATGGACGATTGCGTGGAGTTCACTGTCGAGTATGATGAAACAATCTTCGGGGCTGATGTGATTTCTGACCTGATGTTGCGAGCGGAGCAGCACCTGTATGCGTTTTCTGGTTGTTTGCTAGAGTCGTAGGGTAGGGCTCATTGACATATCGCCTCACGTCGCATGAGACCCTGGAAGTCACGGTCGAAGATCCATAACATTGCGCATGCGGTGACGTTTCGCCCATTGAAGGGTGAGGACAAAACAATCCGGACACTTGCCTGAGTTCTGAGACGCAAAGTGTCCGGATTGCGTTGTTCTCACTCTTCGTATGCACGCCACCTGATCGCCAAGCTCGCTAATCCATTCCGCTAAGCTTGCTTCACATATCTCACCTGGTTATATAGACAGAGCTTCTTGCCCTTTAGATTCGAGCTCTTTAGTTTATTATTCTCAGTTCTATTGATTCCATTGCTCGGCTTTTGCTCGTCTGTGAGGATCGTCACATGCGGATGCCGAAATGGCTGTATAGGGCATCGTTGTCATTGCGGACATCGAAGAGGACTTTCTTGAGTATAGAAGAAGATGGCTTAGAATCTCCAGAGAATTGTGTCCCACGGCCGTCGCAGACGCAGATGTTGAACCACCACATATACATTTGTTACTACGTTCTCGAACGATTATCCAGAATTCCAGCGTATGCCTGAGTTGGCTTCGTGGGCCATCCAGAATTGCGACTTTCCATGTCCGGAACATATTTTGAATTTCAGGAGGCAGAACAATAAAATGGATCCCGAGGATGATCGTAAGAGCCGCGCTCTGTGACTTCCTCCTTTTGGTACCATTCACCGTGTGAAATATTCGTTCAGCTGTTAGGTCTAGAGTATAAGACCTAACATCCCGAGGGCCCCCTAGAATTATCGCATTAACACCAGATTTTGTCCGTGGCTCTGAAATGATTGCATTGGGCCCATTTGAGGGTCACTACTCGGTAATAGCTTCTTTGAAATCTCCTAAGAACATCCATCTAGCTTTATCGCCCCAACCTAGCCCTTTCCATCCATTCGCTATCTTCGGAAAGAAATCGATCACATCCTCCACGTTTTCGTCATGAGATAAGATGACAAAAACTTGGTCCGAATGTGCATCAACAAGCTGCAGCTTCTGCTGGCTTTCAACTGCAGCTGGTACATCTTCGTTTGTTGGATCTCCATTTGGCCAAGTTCCCATAAGATAAAAAGGTGAGTTACCACACCTTTGAGGGTGGATACTCTCAAAAAGGTGACCTGGACAAGGCTTTGGCGACAAGAAGTTTAGAGGGTTGGGTGAGATTAGCGAAGGAAGCGGCACGTATTTACTAGGACGGAATTCACCAGCATGGCTTGCAATATCACCTCCCATGAATATAAACGTATCCGGATTGCTAGTAGTTCGAGCGAGTGCACAAATGTGGCCAATAGCATGCTACAAGAGTTAAATTTGACTTTTTAACTGTATAGGGAATATAAAGGTTGGAGGCATAAAACTTACACCGGGACTGTTAATAAGAAGGAAACTGCCATCTCCGAAATAATCGAAGGCAGCAAATTCACCAAACTTTAGGTTGAAATCTGCTTCGGAAATCTCCCGAAGGTTGCGATCCTCATAGTACTCTTTCTTTATTGGGGAGTTTTCTATAGGCTTGCCTCCCGGGAGAAACTCTTCTAAAAACCCAGGACCAACAATAACGTCAGTAGAAGTTGGAAATGTCGAAGGATCTCCAAGATGATCCCAATGCCAATGACTAATTGCATGGTACTTTTAGCTAAGGTCCTATATTTCGCTACAAAGAGATTCATCACCTTACCCCCAGATGATTGCTTCAATCGCAGAGAGCGATACTCTATGTTCTTCAAGAATGTCTGCGACATCTTTTTCAACTCGGACATCCCACCCAGAAGTTCTAATCATGTCTACAACGCAAGGAGCTTGCTCCTGCCACTTTCGTTGTGTTCCTAAGTCATAGAGAACCTTACGCTCCAGGCGCTCATTTTCTATCAGAAAAGAATAGGACGGACTCGCAAGTGTAGTGTGCCCCTTGATAAGCGGATCAAACATAGTACCCACGGGCATATGCAGCCGTGTAGTAGTGTCAATAACACGTACGGTCACGATGTTTGAAGATGCGGGTATCTCAATAGGCGGGATCTGGCCCATTTCGGTCGGTGATAATATGTTAGACATGCTGCCAGTTCTAGCTGTATAAAACTTTTGGATTGCAAATAATGAATGGGTAAAGTATAGAGTATATGTGCCTCTGTGAAATTTTTCTTAAGGTTCGTTAAGACCACGTGCATAAGCGCTATTTCTTGTCTCGCCGATGAGTCATTTACTAGTCTAATAATAAAATGCCCTTCTAAAACACCGGAAATAGCCGTAAGAAGTACAATCTCAATCTAAAAAAAAGTTCATACCTATAATAATCGTGGGAGGAAGCAAGATCGGCACCTCACAATTGCGACCGTAAGTACCCAACCATAGTAAATTATATGTAAAAGTACTTAAACCCCCTAATCTACAAAACTATCACTTCCTCATTCCCACGCTTACTCCCACGCTCACTCCCACCCCCACTCCCACGCTCACTTGCACTCTCGTACTCGCTCTCAGTTTGAGCCTCTAGGTCAGTAATTGGGTCTTCTAATTCCGGAGGAATTAGAAGGCCTAATTTAGTGAGCTGAGCTAGGCTCTTCTTCCGGAGGCGCTCCTGTTTCCGGGCTTCAATTCCTGCCCGGTGGAGCTGCTTCTAGGCTCGGTTTGTAGCCTGGCTCAGCTTCCGGGCTTCTGTAGTAGCGAGCTTCTAGGCCTGAAGCTCGGCTTTCTGCTTCTGAAGCTCGTGAGCTTCAGAAGCCCGGAGCTCACCTCCATAATGGAGTCGGCCCTAGCGCCGGGCCCCCTGCTTCTTCTTCGAGTTCTAGACCTGCTGCCGAGCAGCCTGTAGGTCTAGGTCCTAGAGCTGGCTACTGTCATAAGGGTCACTGGACTTACGTCGTAAGTCGGAGAATGTGGCCTGTGCTCGCCTCAGGGTTGTGCCAGAACTGCTCGTTTTGCGTCGTAACCCCAAATGTGGCACGTGCACTTAAGACGCAGACGGTCTAGCTGACAGCTACTCTCCCGCCAACCATGCAGGATGACTTTATCGAGCACAACAAGCTAGTGCGTCCTAGGACCATCCGGGAGTCGACGAACCGGCCGAACATTAAGTACATAATCAGCTGACATACGGGGGCTACTACGCTGGTAGAGGTTGCAGCAAAGTTGGTGCAGACATACTGGCCCCGAAAGCAGATTTTCAATCACGCCCGGGACAAGATCATCATCTACTGCCAGAGCAGAGATGATGTTGGCAAGCTTGGGGAGATCCTCGGGTGCCCGACATATACTTCCAAGTCTGGGACTGAAGAGGAGAAGGCGGAGATTCTATCAGAATGGCTTAGCAGTCCCGAGCAGCCGGTGATTGTGGCAACCAGCGCTCTTGGGATTGGATTCGACTACCCGTTTGTACGGTGGGTTGTCCACGTGGATGCACCTATCCATTATTGTCCTATCCATTATTGTCCTACTGTCATAAGGGTCACTGAACTTACGTCGTAAGTCGGAGAATGTGGCCTGTGCTCGCGTCAGGGTTGTGCCAGAACTGCTCGTTTTGTGTCGTAACCCCAAATGTGGCACGTGCACGCGTCAGGGACGCATGGGAACCTCTCGCGCTTCGCGTCGTAACTTTTTAAATTACCTCGATGTTGGAATAAACACTTGTGTTCGGTCAGGAGTTATCACTTTGTGCCGGAGACGTAGGGGTGGCGGCCAACACCGGCCAAGCTGGTGAGACACGCAACTCTACTCCGAGACTAGCTTAGGGGTAGAGTTCTACTGTATATAGATGATTTCGGACAGCTACAGGAATAGGACAAT
>JPKD01000120.1:0-28090 GCA_000750935.1 Pseudogymnoascus sp. VKM F-4519 (FW-2642)
TTGTTATCGCTTACGACTTTTGACAAGTGTCCGGATTGTTTTGTCAACCGCCTTCGACTCCAAATCACGTGAGCTTCATAATGTAGTTCTGGAAAAGCATCCAGACCATTTGTAAGGGTAGCATAAAAATCACGTTGTAGTTGTATCGTCGTACTGCTCTGCTTCATTATTAATGGTGATCCAGGCGCCTCTCTAATATGACGACATCCATCAGCTACCAGCCTATGTGCTAGCCGTGTATCGATACCTCCACTGCAAGCGAAGTATGCGCCATACTGAAAGTACTCTTTGTACCATTGCCGTCAACTTTTGCTGACCTAGTGCTTAATAACTGACCGTCGTAGAATTTCGCTGTTTCCCCGTACCAAGAATTCGTTTGGTTAGACTTCTTGGTGCTTCCTGATGCCTGTTGGCACACTACATCCTCATCATCCTCTGAACACTCTATTCGCTCCATTAGAATAGCGCACAACAATATGTGATACATGGATGCGCGCATTCCGTTTGTCAGCTGCAATCCCTAGCCATATTACAGTCGCCTCCTATGACCAACGGCACGCTACTGTGGTTGTTGATGTTGGTTTAGTGGACCATGGCTCTCGAAAGAGCGGATTAACCCATTATTAATATCATATCCACAACCCAAATTTATTTCCGATCACTAAACCCTTCCGTCGTCATCCTAAGGTATCCAATAGATTCACGATCTAGGAGATATCAACCCATTGTCCCGCCAGCATGGCATCATCTGTTCCTGGATAAGTGCGTTGGTTAACCGAAAGACGTGGTACTCACTTGGACCGAAACGCGCATCATCTCCACCAACTCCGTGTAAGGCTGGGATTTACTGAGAGGCCTACATTTGTAAGTGTTTACGTGAGAGAGATGTATATATATTAGACTCTTAACTGTCTCGTGGGTATTTTTTTTTTTCCCCAAGATCGCTGCAATTCCCTATTCCGCTCTCGTGGTCTCTTTCACTGACCTTCCTATCGGTAGCACTTGCTACATCCCCACCCAAAGAAATTTATTACTTCTAGTATACACATTAATCAGATGCTTGTCATGTCGGACCTGATACGAGAGGCCCCTTTAGGTCAGCTCCTAAGATATGTCACCAAAAACCGACTCTTCCCATACCCCGAAGAGCTCCCCGGCTTTGAGATCCCAGAAGCCTACAAAGCCGTCCTCAAGCCGGAGAAGAAGCCGATCGAGCGTCCCCTCAGCCAAGAGCAACCGAGCGAGGAGACCGTCTTGCAGAGCGATGAGCCAAACGCAACTATAGACCCCGAACCGTTCAATCAGGACATTGAACACCAAAGCAGCCTCTCCCGCCAAACTACCCGACAGTTGACCCAGGAACGCCTAGAGACTGAGATCCAGGACGCTGTCGAGCGCACCACTAGCAAGCCTATATACCCAGCTAAGACGGCCGACGGAATAGTACTTGTTGACTGGTATTCTACAGACGATCCTGCGAACCCACAGAACTGGTCCGTAGGCAAGAAGTCATGGGTTGGCTTCCTCATATGTCTTTACACTTTTGTTGTGTACTCTGGGTCTGCCATCTACACTTCGAGTATCCCACAGGTCATTGAAAAGTTCCATATTACGGCTGTTGAGGCCTCGCTGCCTTTAGCACTATATGTCCTTGCTTATGGCATAGGACCTCTCATCTTCTCGCCCCTTAGCGAAATCCCGAGAATCGGTCGGTCACCAGTGTATATTATCAGCATGATAATTTTCACTATCATTTCGCTTCCTACGGCGCTTGTTAACAACTTTGCCGGTCTCCTCGTCCTTCGGTTCCTACAGGGTTTCTTCGGCTCCCCATGCTTAGCGACGGGAGCCGCAACAATGAGCGATATGGTATCTATGTTATACCTACCTTATGCGCTCATTGCGTGGGTTAGTGCAGCATATTGCGGGCCCGCGTTAGGCCCTCTTTTAAGCGGCTTCGCCGTAGAAGCTAAGGGCTGGAGGTGGTCATTATGGATAATATTCTGGGCCGCCTGCCCAGTAGTGATTCTCATGTTCACTGTGCTTCCCGAGACAAGCACGCCAAACATCCTCCTGCGTAGAGCTAAGCGCCTGCGCAAACTCACTAGCGAGTCTCGGCTTATGTCACAAAGCGAGATTGATCAGGCTAAACTTAGCACTCGCGAGGTCGCCGTGGACGCCTTAATTAAACCAATGGAGATTACCATCAAGGACCCGGCTATTCTGTTTGTAAACGTTTATACTGCTATCATTTATGGGATTTACTACAGCTTTTTTGAAGTTTTCCCCTTAGTTTTTCCGGTTTTCTACGGCTTTAGCATTGGCACCATCGGCGTCTTATTTACATGTATCCTTATTGCGTGTCTCATTGGTGTCTTGGTTTACTCAGCCTACCTACACTTTTATATGATCCCTGATATCCTGAAGAACGGTCTCCGGGCGCAGGAGCACCGTCTCGTGCCGGCCCTTTTCGCGTGCTTCGGCCCCACTGTGGGTCTATTCATGTTTGCAGTGTGTCCTCCTCATGTCAGCAACCGAATCACAAGCTAATTCGTTTTAGTGGACCGCGCGGCCAAACATAAGTTGGGTTGTCCCAACCATAGGCATCGTTCTCTACGCCGCTACCGTCTTCGTCGTTATGCAGTGCATCTTCACCTACGTCCCGATATCGTACCCCCAGTACGCAGCTAGCCTTTTCGCTGCTAATGACTTCCTGCGCAGCGCGTCCGCGTGTGCGTCAATCTTATACGCGCATCCGTTGTACAAGAACCTCGGAATCGGTAGGGGGACGAGCGTTTTAGGTGGGCTGAGTGTGATTGGGATTGTGGGTATGTTTTTGCTGTGGATCTTCGGCGCAAAGCTGAGGGCTAGGTCGAAGTTTGCGCTTCACTAAACTAGCTTGTGGGTGTACGAGAGAGGGTTGTGTATAGATTGGAGTGAGAAGAAAGATATATTAACGGTACCTTCGACGAGACTTCCCTTGCTTGCTCATCCGGACAAGGCAGCCAGCCAAAGCAATGGTGCTCGTCCACTTGGGCCGGATGCTGACGGGTATACGCCTCCAGCAGACAATTGAGGTGAGGCAACAGGTCGTCCCTTGTTAATGGAGCGGCACGACATTGACACGAAATTGACACGAAAAACGTTGCATCTTTTCGCCCTGCTCACCCTGCTCACCCTGCTCACCCGCTCTTCACCCCAAGATCACCCTTAAGGCGGCAAGGGGCTCAGATTCCACGCTATGCCTATTAGCACGATTGAGAGTATTAATCCACTGGATTACAAGCTTGTGTATGGCAGAGCGGACGGGATGCCCAATTCTCTTGAGTCTATGGTCGTATGTGAAAGACGCTCTTGTAAAGCAGTATAAGTAGCGTCACTTACACTATTGCGATTGCATCTACGCGTTGCGTGGGTTTCTTACGCTAAAGCGAAATTATCACTTTCGGCACGCGAAGTGCAGAAGCCAGGAGTAGCAATAGCCAGGAGTAGCAATAGCCAGGAGTAGCAACGTAGAATAATTTCAGGAAATATGATATTAGAACCTTGATAGCGTGAGACTTCCCTTTGAGTCTAACAACTAAGTTGGGGGCCTAACCCTAGAGCGAAAGTAGCTAGGTAAATCCGATGCTCTATAAACTTGCGGTTTAAGTATTTACCTTACGTTGCCAGAACTTAAATACTAGAGATACTTATCCACCGATCTCATGCTTTTTACGTCGGTTGGTGACATCTCGGCCTCACCCAAACCCATTTTTGTAAGGAACGGCCGATAAAAATTATTCGAACATTATTAACACAGCTATTGCCGGAGCATCCACAAGTGATTATTACAGGGTGTTCATCCTCGTCTTTCTAAAAAGCTTCAAACAGTTGTCTCGTCTGTATATCTATCCAAGTTCGAACCATAATACAAAACTAATTTGTATTCCCTTCCCATTCTGCTGCCGTTGTCCATAAGCCTTGCCAGTATTGTGGATCTAGACCTAGAGATAAGCGAAATTCTGCATTCGGTCCCCTCTGATCATTACTGCTCCAAACCATGTTATTGCTTGTATTGTTGTCTAGTCCGAGATTGTGGAATTGCTCATTTGTTCGAAGACTGAAAGGTGATGTTATTCCTTGTTGATCCGAGGGAAGAGTAGATTGCGTGACTGTTTGTTGATTGTAGAATCGTATCTGGGTGGATGGTTCTAATGCATTATAGGCAGATGTATTGCCGGGGACTACCTTTGCCTGTAGATGCCTGTCCCAAGCATTATATAGAGGAACGTCAGGTGGTGGAGGGACGTTGTTTGGTGGAGGGGTTTGGTAGAAAGCGTGATTCTGGAGAGCCTTCCAGGCAACCTGATAGAAAACTTTGGCAGTTCGAAAAGAGATTGAGTGTGTGTAATTTGGATAGTATTTTTTGAAAAGGGAAACAATCCTCCCTAGCAGGTTAAGATCCTCCCGAGCACTAATAGTTCCCTTGTTCTGCAGGATGTTGATAAAGATGATATCGAGACTCCAGGATATATTATTCAAAAGAAACCTTAAACATACATTAGTGTGTAATTTCGATAAATAGTAAGTTCAAACATACATGCTGAATGGGTGGCGATCTTCATGAAAATCGAGTAAGGACACCGTTGCCCTCGCGGCTCCTACGCAAAGAGCAACACTTGACAATATGTTCCCAAAGTTGTCATCCGACTCGACCAAATTCGAACATTGAAAGATAAATGAATGGACCACGATTATTAACTGGTAATAATTGTAATGCATCATGGTGAGAGACATCAATCCGAAATCTTTCTCATCTTGCTCTGGCCTATCAGACTTTGTAATCTCCGGAATGTGTAGTTTCCAGCTGTAGAGCTCGAAATCGAGGTCAGAAATGATTTTTACGACCTCGTCATCGCGCCTCGTGACAGCATCTTTGGCGTAGAGAAGTGAATAAGCCTTTCTCTTTATCAGGGCTAAGCTTACGTGCTCTCGCAAGATATTAAGAGTAACGCCGTTGTCGAACGACACCGTCCCTGTTCCATCCTCTGGCAGATCATCCCGCAAGTCGATTATGAAGTCGGGCCCAATCATCGGTGGTTTTCCAATCTGCAAAGCCAGGTCATGATCAAAAACAAAGGCTTGCCAAAATAATCGTCTTTCGAGAAGTTTATCCTCATCAGTTTGGCCAGGCCGTCTTCTCGGATTGTCGTAACCGCACAAGACCATGGACTGTATCGCAGCTGCCAGAATCATTATAGCAGTCTGATTCTCACAGAGAAGCATGAAGTATGCCGTCTAAATGAATTAGCGCAGCCCCTTTCATTATTTAAGCGGTGTAAAAGTTACCATTGATAACATTGCGCCTGTATTGAGTTGGTTCGGTTTCGACATCATGATAGATGGGATCATGCTCATCGCGTTTCCTATATACTTCTCACTTTCAACCGAGTTCTCCATGTCGCTACGCTTCCGGAGAGCATGCCCCAGGATTACATTAATTGCGGTGAACCAGCCCCGGGATGGTGATATCCCTGTCGAGTAATACCTTTCGATACCATCCATTATCTCCTGGTCATCGAATAAGCATATATGTTGGTTCAGTATCACGAGGTATTCTGTACAGCTTTTGTAAGCTTCTGGGCTACTCTAGCGTGATCTACATAGTTACCATTTGCACAATCAATCGTTACTGATTTGCTCGGAAGCGGGTGGATAGCAGAAATGCCCACATTGCCACGATTATGTGGCAGCGACGTCGGTGTCAGGGAGGCGGCCACTGCCCGACCGAAACAATCATCCCCAACTAATTCATTGACCCATAGGATACCTTGGAGGGAAAATATGAAAGACGGACCTAGACCGTTAATTTGAGGGAAGCAGTTAGACTGGTTGCCATACCTGTATACTCAATCTCTAGTTCATTGTCGACGACGGCGGCTCCATTATGGTTAAGAGGAGGTTCAAGTCCAGTTGGGGCTGACAGGCTGTTTTCTGGCACTTGAGCAGCAGCCGGACCTACGAATTCGTCACTCTCAAAGACTGGCTCGAAGAGACGATTTGGCGAAGTTCCCTCCGACATTAGCGCTATATGCAAGTTGGGTTCCGCCTCGACTTCGTTACTTGGCGGTGTTGAGACCTTGCTTCTCGAGAACTCCTTTACGACGCCCTCCATCTTTGCTAAGCGCTCCACCATGTCCTTGTAAGTACTAGCAGTTGGCTAAAATTAATATAGATCGACGCCGACGAGGCTAGATAACTTACGAGCGGCGTACGGCCCTCTTCCGTAATGCTTCATACCTACAGCCCTCGGGATTCTTTGAACAACCAGTACAGTTTGGCAATATTCGATCACATTTGACCTCATGAACTTAGCAGTTGCCAAGGACGTAGTTGTTGCACAACATACCTTTCGTGCCCGACAAATGGTGCATGCCCATTGTGCAACCGGTTGTTCCCCAGTGTCCCCCTTAGGGGAAGCCCGGGGGGAAGCCGAAGCGCGAGCCTCACTCATTGGAATGATGGGGAAAATAGAGTTTCGCGGATGAAACTTTGGCTAGGAGAAGACAACGTGAGGAATCTTAGATGTCTCTCGGGAATCGGCGGCACTGTTCCTGTAATAGTCTCGGTCACGGATTAACAGTGTCTCCGAACACCGAAGCTAGGCACTTTGTGTGTGCCTAGGATCGCTAGGATTGCATTACAACAAATCATCGCCCGTTAACTTGATAACTTTATTTACTTTGTTCTATAAACCGGAACCCAACCTAGTCCAAACCTCCGACGTCCGAGACCGCAAAACATTTCAACAGTTAGGAAATGATGGGAACGAGGTTGATACTCCACTCTAGAACCGTCTCTTCCTATGAGTCGTGGCGGCCAAAATACGTACCCCGAATGCCGAACTGGAGAACATCCCGGATCCTCTAGTACCCGGTCCTGGTTCAAGCAGCCCACATCTCGATAGACATAATACTATAATGCAGTCGCCAACACCAAAGGTATTCCCTAGTTCGGAATATGGGCCGGGCCCGGCGGAAATGTAGGGCTATTTTAGGGGTAATGGATGCGCGTCCCGTTTGCTTGATTCTAAACTCGGGCTTCGGTCCAACATCCTTACGTGGCCAGCTGTGGGGTGCTTCCTGTACCCTTTCTTATATACCCATCACTCCTATTGCAAACTCTCTCTGCTCTATTATTACAATCCACTGCAATTCCTGGCCAAGCCAAGTTGGATACAACTAGGCGTGATGGCCTTTATGGATAGCAATCTCTTCGGGAGCAACGATCACACTGCCAGAACAGCCGATGTTATCAATCCTCACCACAATGCAGTAGGTGACAACAATTCACACCCGGCTATTGTACCCTTAGGCGCCGACGCCATACCTACACCTTACGACAATAGCTTTATCGAATCTAGTGCTATTTCAGTCGCTGAGTTTGGTGGTAGTGACACTGATACTGTCACTCAAGACAAGGAGATGGCAACGGACGCTGATCCTGCCCGAATGGATGGTGGCAACGACTTAAAGCAAGAGCGGAAGCAAGACGAAGAAATACAGGCCCTCGCACGCACATATACCACACAGTCCCGGGTTTCTGGCGCTGAGCCTTTCGGCAGAGCGCTCACGGCTCACACGAATCCCGACTCGCCGCTGAACCCTAATAGTCCAAACTTCAACGCTCGCGCTTGGGCAAAATCTATTGTCGAACAGGTAGCCGCCGAAGGAACCGGATTTCGATCCAGTGGCGTCTGTTTTCAGAACCTAAATGTGTACGGATTTGGCGCTGGAACCGACTACCAGAAGGACGTTGCCAATGTTTGGTTAGAAGCTGTTGGTGCAGTGCGTAGGGCCTTTGGCTACGGCAGAAAGCGCCGCATCGACATCTTGCGCGACTTTGACGGCGTTGTCCATAATGGCGAAATGCTTATTGTTCTGGGCCCTCCGGGATCTGGTTGCAGCACTTTACTCAAGACGATTGCGGGCGAGACGAACGGGCTATATGTGGATGATGATGCTTATTTCAACTACCAGGGTTTGACCGCCAAGGAGATCCACACTGCGCATCGTGGTGAGGCCATCTACACTGCTGAAGTGGATGTACACTTTCCCATGCTTACTGTGGGTGAAACGCTTACCTTCGCATCTCGTGCCCGAGCCCCACGGAGTCTGCCACAGAATGTATCTCACGCTATGTTCTCGGACCACTTGAGGGATGTTGTAATGGCAATGTTTGGTATCAGCCACACGCGGAATACCAGAGTAGGAAATGAGTACGTTCGTGGTGTCTCTGGTGGCGAAAGAAAACGTGTCACCATTTCCGAGGCTGCCCTTTCTGGTGCACCTTTTCAATGTTGGGATAACTCTACTCGAGGTTTGGATAGTGCTAATGCTATCGAATTCTGCAAGACGCTGAAGCTTCAGGCGGATCTTTTCCAGACTACCTGCGTCGTCTCAATCTACCAAGCTCCTCAGAGTGCATACGACCTCTTCGACAAAGCTCTTGTTCTTTACGAAGGTCGCCAAATCTTTTTCGGCCGTGCCGATTCTGCCAGGCAGTATTTCATCGATTTGGGGTTCGAGTGTCTTGCCCGCCAGACAACCCCGGACTTCTTGACATCCATGACCAGCCCTCTGGAACGCAGCGTCAGAGCTGGCTTCGAGAACAGGGTGCCTCGAACCCCAGATGAGTTTGCAACGGCGTGGAAGAACAGCGCCGCGTACAACGCTGTACAGGCAGAAATTGAGGAGTACAAGATCGCTCATTCCATCAATGGCCCTGACGCCGAAGCCTTCCGCGCTCACAAACGAGCTCAGCAGGCGAAGTCTCAACGTGCCAAGTCTCCATTCACATTGTCCTATTTTGGGCAAGTGCGACTGTGCCTTTGGCGTGCATATCGACGACTTATCGGTGACCCGTCCATTACAGTCGGTCAGCTCATTGCTAATATTATCATGGGCTTAATCATAACCTCAATCTTCTTTAACTTGCAACTTACTACGGGCAGTTTCTTCCAACGTTCTGCTTTAATCTTCTTCGCTATTCTTATGAATGCCTTTAGCTCGGCCCTAGAAATCCTGACTCTCTACGCACAACGACCTATTGTCGAGAAGCATGCTCGATACGCCTTTTATCACCCCTCTGCGGAGGCATTCGCGTCGATGTTGATAGACATGCCGTATAAGACTGTCAACAGCATTGTCTTCAATCTTGTACTCTGTGAGTTGCCCCAACCGAGAAAAGCACCCAGAGGCCCCTTCTACCCTTTCGCTGAGGTCTATCTAAAAGTTCACTTCCTCGCGCGTCTAAAAATGGGATATTAACATGAAACTTAGACTTCATGTCCAACCTACGACGCGAACCCGGAGCGTTCTTCTTCTTTCTGTTCGTTTCTTACCTGACTGTTCTTACGATGTCCGGAATTTTCCGGACTATCGCTGCATCGTCTCGAACACTATCGCAAGCCATGGTACCGGCGGCTGTATTGATTCTGGGTCTGGTCATGTTCGCTGGATTCGCCATTCCTATCGACTACATGTTAGGTTGGAGCAGATGGATGAACTACATTGACCCTGTGGCATATGGCTTCGAGTCTCTTATGATTAATGAGGTATGTGCTAATCATGCTTTTCTATAATATTACGGTTCATGACAGAAGGCTAACAATGCATTAGTTCCATGGCGTTGATTATTTGTGCACTTCATACGTCCCGAGCGCTTTGGTTGCTGGGTATGAAAACGTCACCCAGGCCAATCGAGTATGCTCAGCTGTAGGTTCTGTTGCGGGAAGCGACTATGTGTCCGGAACATCCTTTATTGGCTCCAGTTTCCAGTACCAAAGAGGTCATAAATGGCGGAACGTTGGAATTCTTATTGGGTTTCTTATGTACGTCTTCATTGCTCCGTGTCTATGCATATATACAAACACTAACGGCCATAGTTTCTTCAACGGCTTGTATGTGCTTATGACCGAGATAGTCACTGCTAAGAAATCCAAGGGTGAGGTGCTCGTCTTCCGCAGAGGGCACAAACCCAGCCAGTTTAAGGATGGCAAAGGTGACTCCGAATCGGGCACGCCGACTTCATCTGGACCCTCGGTAATTGCTACGAAGATCGGCCGCCCTGCCAATACATCAGACAAGGAGTCCACGTTGATTCAGAAGCAGACAAATGTTTTCCATTGGAGGTAAGTAAAATACATGTGCCTAAGCAGACATTATCTAACAAAAACCTTTCTAGCAATGTATGCTACGATGTGAAGATCAAGAGCGAGACTCGCCGTATCCTCGATCACGTTGATGGCTGGGTCAAACCCGGAACCCTTACGGCACTAATGGGTGTCTCTGGCGCTGGGAAGACAACTTTGCTTGACTGCTTGGCTGATCGGACCTCGATGGGAGTTATTACTGGCGAGATGCTTGTTAATGGCAATTTTCGTGACGCTTCGTTCCAGAGAAATACGGGATACGTTCAGCAACAAGATCTGCATCTCGAAACCACTACCGTCAGAGAGGCATTGAACTTCAGTGCGCTCTTGCGCCAACCGGCCCATGTCCCACGAAAAGAGAAACTCGCTTATGTCGACGAAGTTATTAAGCTCCTGGATATGGATGAATATGCCGACGCCGTCGTTGGTATTCTCGGTGAAGGCCTTAATGTCGAACAGCGAAAGCGTCTAACGATTGGCGTCGAACTCGCGGCTAAACCACCTTTGTTGCTCTTTGTCGATGAACCCACATCTGGTCTTGACAGCCAGACATCTTGGGCTATCCTCGACCTCCTAGAGAAGCTTACAAAGTCCGGACAGGCTATCTTATGTACAATCCATCAACCATCTGCTATGCTGTTTCAGCGATTTGATCGCTTGCTCTTCTTAGCCAAAGGCGGAAGGACGGTTTACTTTGGAGATATTGGAAAGAACTCGAAGACTATGACAGACTACTTTGAACACAATGGCGCTCCGTTGTGCCCACCAGATGCAAACCCCGCAGAGTGGATGCTAGAATCTGTTATTACTGCTCCTGATGTAGATTGGCATAAGGCCTGGCGAGAGAGCCCCGAATTTGAGGCCGTCCAAGCCGAACTCAGCCAACTCAAAAGCCACGCCAGAGATATCCCAACGTCGGGCGATGAACATGAAAAAGCTGGTTTTCAAGAATTCGCAGCTCCATTTTCGGTTCAGCTATACGAAGTTACACACCGTGTCTTCCAGCAGTATTGGCGGACACCTTCCTATGTCTACTCTAAGGCTGCTCTGTGCACTCTCATCGCTCTGTTTATTGGCTTCGCATTCTTCAATGCTCCGAATTCTATACAGGGCCTACAGAATCAGACTTTTTCTGTATTCAACCTGTTGACTATCTTCGGCCAGCTCGTCCAGCAAACGATGCCATACTTTGTTGTACAGCGCTCTCTCTACGAGGTTCGTGAGCGTCCATCCAAGGTATATTCTTGGAAGGCCTTCATGCTTTCTCAAATCATCGTTGAGATCCCTTGGAATACCTTAATGTCGCTGATCATGTTCCTATGCTTCTACTACCCGATCGGCCTATACAAAAATGCCGACGTAGCAGGTCAAACTCACGAACGCGGTATTCTCATGTTCCTCCTACTATGGGCCTTTCTGATGTTTACCTGCACATTTACCGACATGATCATCGCCGGGTTCGAAACTGCTGAGGGCGGAGGCAATGTCGCTAACCTACTCTTTATGCTCTGTTTGGTATTCTGTGGTATCCTCGCCAACCCCGACTCATTCCCGCGTTTCTGGATCTTCATGTACCGTGTCTCACCATTTACCTACTTAACTTCAGCCATGATTTCAGTCGCTGTCGCAAATACGAAAGTGGTTTGTGCTAGCAATGAGTTTCTCCACTTCGTTCCAGTCGCTGGCAAGACCTGCGGGGAGTATATGAAGGGATACATCAAGGAAATGGGTGGGTATCTTACAGACCCTAGCGCTACTGATACTTGCTCGTTCTGTGCGATAGAGGACACCAACAAATACCTTGCGGGCTCTCATATCTACTACTCCCAGCGCTGGAGGAACTTCGGTATCGTCCTCTCGTACGTTGTTTTCAACATTGCTGGTGCGCTGTTCATCTACTGGCTTGCCAGAGTACCCAAGACGAAGCTTGGTGGCAAAAAGAAGACGGAGTGAACTGCTCAGCGAGAATGGGGGAAGATGTAACGTTCTAGAACGTAGAGGGGACGTTTGCGCCGCGCTTGGTCATCTGATCTTAGCTTCCCTCCCCGACAATAACAACTAAAGTCGACTTTCTTTTTCAACACTAGATTTATTCACAGAGAGCCCACGGCTCAAGATTTTCTTTATTTGCTCATCTAGATTCACTCCATTCATAGAGTATAGGGGTTTTTATTAATAGATATTTATATTTTGAATTTGCAGCTCCAACCCCGCGAAAATAGCATACTGTTAGTTCATAGTGTGAAGTTTGAGTGCCAGTCTCACCGACCATGCTACGAATTCAATCAACCGCCTGAACACTTGCTGTTAAACTATGCCTAACATCGTTGAAACTTTATAGATCCTTACTAAGTGATACGCTCGCTGATTAAATTCACGGAAGAACTTGAATAAGAATGTGAAGACAGTGAAGATCACTCTCCACATTGCAGTACACTGGAGTACACTACAATGTGGAGTGCAGAACGGTTTCCTGTAGATTCATGGTTTGCAACGAAAACCATGACCCGTACTCCTATGAACTAATAACTAGTTCTATTGGCAGAAAATGCCTCTCGTGCATGCAGGGTGCCATATCTGTATGAGTTTGGGTCAGAATGGATTGTTTTGACGGCGCAATCCAAATATGACCTCCTAATTCATCAAAGTGTTGCGTGGGAATCGGGTGAGTTTGGGTGGGTTTCACACGCCGGAATGGAATTATCACTTTCAGCACTCGAAGTGCAGCAGCTAGGAGTAGCAACGTAGAATAATTTCAGGAATATGATATCAGAACCTTGACAGCGTGAGACAACCTCTTTGGGTCTAACGATTAAGCTGGGTACCTAACCCTAGAGCAAAAGCAGCTGGGTAGGTCCCACGCTCTGTATACTTGCGGTTTAAGTACTTACCTTACATTGTAAGTATACTATCTGCCAAACACTAGACAAGGCCTTTGAATTTATGTAACGGATCCTCCATTATTTGATTGATTATATTGCCCAATCACGCAGTATTTAAAACAGCCCCCGAAATTTCCCCACTCAAACATCTTTTGCCTTTTCATCCATCGCCACCGTTCCCTCCTCGTTTATTAACTCATTTTTCTCCTTTATTTCCAGAGTCGCCTTCTCTTGCGCCTCCTTTCCGTCGAATAGATATGACAACTCCTCTAGCGTCGGGCCCGCCGTCTCGACAAAGAAAAAGTACACAACCAAGAAGATTATCGCCAGCCAGATATCATAATAGATATACAGCTTCCAGCTGATATTCTTCAAGCCAATGGGGTTGACATATCCAGAGAAGATACTAGAGACCTGAATCGTCAAGAGCACCAGCGACCAGGTCTTGGCACGCATGCGCAGTGACGAGATTTCCAGAGGGTACGTTACGATAAGATTCGTCCATGCGATCGTGTAGAACAGCTGGAAGAAGAAGATACAGGCGAGCACGAGACGTCCGCAGGCAAGGTTGCCCTTGTCGATGTACTGCTGTGATGCAATCGTCCAGACGATGAAGACAATGACGCAGCCGCCCGAGCCCGTAAGGAAGAATTTGCGGCGGCCCCAGCGGTTGATGAAGACTGTGACGCCGATGGAGACGACCCACTGCCACATCGTGACGCAGGCGTTGACGACGGTGATCTCGAATTCGGTCTTCAAGCCGGTATCTTTGAGAATTTGGGTCAAGTAGTTAGAGACCAAACTGTTACCGGCGGTTTGGGAGAAGACGGCAGTGCACATGCAGAGGGCAATGCGCTTCCAGTTTCCTGCAATGGTGTTAGATTTATGATCGACGGCCGGAAGAGAAGCTAAAGAGAGGTAAAAGGGTGGCGTATACCTTTCGAGCTGAAAAAATCTCTCCACGTCATGTTGCGCTCTTTATCATCTGTAATTGCCTTCTGTATCTCCTCCATCTCAAATGCTACAAGCGGTGAGGTCTCCTGTCCTTCGCCATGATACTTGATCAAGATCTTACGCGCCTCATCGGGCCGGCCTTTGGCCATCAGCCAGCGCGGAGATTCGGGACAGAACCAGATGAGAGCGACTTGATAAGCAGACGGCACGACTTGGATCAGTGTGGGTAGACGCCATGCCCACTGGCTAGGAATGCGGTAGGCGCCGAATGTAACCCAGGCACCGACTGCGTATCCGAGCACGATACCAGTGTTGTAAAAAGTTGTAACACCGACACGTTCTTTAACGTGGGAAAGTTCGGTGACGAGGACTGCAAGGAGTTAGGGATGGGAGTTTGGGATGGATGCAGGGAGAAGCATACCTGGGGCACCCATTTGGATGAATGATGAGCCAATGCCGACGACGATCTTACCGCCGATATACATGTCCAAAGAGGTAGCAAAGAATTCAACCAGGACACCAGCAATGATGATTATGCCACCGATGAATGTTGGCCATCTTCTGCCATAGACATCCTATCCAGTAGGTCAGCATAAAGGTATGGGTATATGCAAGCCTGGAAGATAACTTACAGACACCCAGTTAAAAAAAATGAAAGGAATCACGCCGCCTATAGCGGTCGAGGCTCCAAAGAATCCGAGTGCTGAGCCTTCTGGATGACCAAAGCGATCCTGCCACGTCCTAGCAATTGTTAGGACATTATATTACATGTAAAGCATTGGCGATAAGTGGCTTACTGTAGGACTTGCATGCCATTTGTCATTGACTGCACAAAGTGTTAGCTCTGATAAGTTAGAAACAGACAGGAGAAGCCTACTCCATCGATACCAAGTGCCATACTCGAAAATAATGACGACGTAAGGAGGAAATATAGAAGAATTCCATTCTTGCGTTTATAAAAAGGCGGAATCGAGTCGATGTCAATAGGAGGCCTAATGGCATCGGCAGTATGCGCAGCAGCTGGCGCCATGACAAGTGAAGCGATGAAGCAAAATGGCCAAAAGAATCGGTGTCTGAAGAATTGAACTTGGTCAAGGGCCGATGACTGAGGAATCAAGACGGCCGAAGACGAGGATCTTATGTTTATTAAATGAGTTGATGAACATCATGCTGCACGCGGCGGTTCCCAGTTTTTCTTTCGGCCTCGTGTCAAACCTAGGTCGAGGGTCCTTCTCCGCAGTGATCATGCACCCCGAGTATGCGGAACTAAACAAGGCCCACCATTCTAAAGCTAAAATTTGGTCAAATAAGCGGAAATGAGGGGTAGTTTGCCCGAAGCGTTGTGATGATCTCGGGGAAATAGAAAATTCCAACGTGGGGACTAGAGTTGTGGGGTTCTTTGGGAAGGAAGCTTGCGGATCTCCATAACCAATGTTTAGGCCGTTTTGCCGAGACATCTAAGCCTCTGTATTCTCTAATTTACAGTATAATATTTATTAGATCCGTAGAGTGGAGAGGGCACGAGCTCAAAGCTAAAAACTCCGAGACCCATGAGCCATAATGAATGAATGGATTGAGGTTCAAGTAAAGTTTTGTTGGTTTAGTTTGTCCGTTTTAGTTTGCCCGTTTAGTTTGCCAGTTTAGTTTGCCCGTTTAGTTTGCCCGTTAAGTTTGTCCGTTGAATTTGTCCGTTAAATTTCGCTTGGCATGTTTCGCCAGTGATCAGGTAAGGCTATTTCTAGAATCGAGAGGATAAACATGATTATGCAAGGTTATTTCCCCGACCTGTACCCCACACGCCTCTACCTGTTCCACAATCCATCCCAATCATCTCTCGATCAACGTCGCCATTGATATCCATTTAGCACTATGTCCGGATTCTCGAAGCGTAATGTTTTTGTTATCGGCGATAAAGCATCCAGCGCTTCCTACGTCGAAGAAAATGCCGAGGACTTGCATTTTATTTCAATATCTCTTCTCGTTCCGTCTTCTTGCGACTACATCTTTTGGGACTCTGTGAATTGTAACGTCTAGCTCCTCAACTATGTCTCTCCCAACGGATTTTGAATGGGGGTTTGCCACAGCTGCCTATCAAATTGAAGGTGCTGTTGCTGAGGGAGGACGAGGACCGTCAATTTGGGATACCTTCTGCCATCTTGAACCATCAAAAACCAAAGGAGACAATGGCGATGTTGCTTGCGACCACTACCACCGCTATAAGGAAGACTTTGGACTTCTATCGTCATACGGAGCAAAGGCATATCGCTTTTCCATTGCGTGGTCTAGAATCATCCCTCTGGGAGGACGCAACGACCCTGTTAACGAAGAAGGCATTGAGTTCTATAACAACCTAATCGACTCACTCCTAGAGCGAGGAATTACACCATGGGTTACTCTCCACCACTGGGATCTTCCGCAGGGCCTACATGACCGCTATGGAGGCTGGTTGAACCTAGAAGAGATCCAGCTAGATTTCGAACACTTCGCTCGTATCTGCTTCTCCCGCTTCGGTGACCGCGTACGGAGATGGATCACGCTGAATGAGCCATTCATCATTGCTATATACGTCAGTCTACCTTCAGGAATATTCAATTGCTGGTTACTGACAGACCCAGGGATACGCCACTGGTGGCAACGCCCCAGGACACGTCAGCAACACCGAGCCATGGACAGTCGGCAAATCACTGATCCTGAGCCATGCTCGCGCTGTTCGCGTGTACGAACGAGAGTTTCGGGCCACTCAAAAAGGTCAAATCGGGATTTCGCTGAACGGCGATTTCTATGAGCCTTGGGATGAGAACGATGATCGAGACAAAGCTGCTGCACAACGGCGCATGGAATTCCACGTTGGCTGGTTCGGAGACCCAATCTAGTAAGTGGCTACGTCACCGACTGTAGTTTAACTGAACTAGGATCTAACACCCACAGCCTCGCGCAAGATTATCCGAAGGCCATGCGAGCGCAGCTCGGCTCCCGCCTCCCAGAGTTTACTGACGCCGAATTTGCACTGCTCCGCGAAACCAAAGATTTGGTTGACTTCTACGGCCAAAACTACTACACCGCCCAGTATGCGCGCCATCGCGAGCAACCCGCGCATCCAAACGACTACCTTGGCAATGTGACTGAGACGCAGACTAATAAACAAGGCGTTTCGATTGGTGCTGAGAGCGGAATACACTGGTTGCGCAGCTCGCCACCGCAGTTTCGAAAGTTCTTCAGCTGGATTTATGCGCGATATGGGAGGGCAATTTATGTCACCGAGAACGGATGCCCATGTCCTGGGGAAGATAAGATGACTAAAGAGGAGTCGGTAAATGATCAGTATAGAATTGATTACTTCGAGGCGCATTTGGATGCCATTTCGCAGGCGGTAAAAGAAGATGGGGTGGATATTAAGGGATATTTTGCTTGGTCGCTTTTTGATAATATGGGTATGTTACTCTCTTCATTTACTTCCTTTCGGGGAGTATGGCTAACAGCATACAGAGTGGTCGGATGGCTATGGCGTTCGTTTCGGAGTCACTTATACGGATTATGAGACCTTAGAGAGGACGCCAAAGAGGTCGGCCACGTTCTTGAAGGAAACATTCAAGACCAGATTGGGGGGTGTGAATGGCCACGAGACAAATGGCCATGCAACAAACGGGCATAAGGTGAACAGTACGAAAGTTTAGGTTGAAAGTGCGAAACAGACGCACACATGGGCGCAAAATCTTCGATCATAGATTATCTGCGGACACGGAATATTAGAATAAGGAGGTATTAGACTTGCACATGTAAGCATAGGATAAAGCATCAAGAGATAGATGATATGAATGGTATATAACATCTAGTTAAGGAGTTTAATGGTAAATTTGACAGCCTAGTTGCCGCAATTCTCATTTATGTACTACAAGGACTCCGAAACAACTTAGCCGTGATACTCATACATTAGATCCCCAACACCACGCTCTACATTATATAATACAATCAAGCCGCTTATTCTTGTGACCACGATCCATCCCTTAAAGCGTCGCTCGCTCTACTGTCCAATCTCGCCAACACATCCAACAACACCAAGAACTCCGCCCTAGCCCTCGTAGCTAGCGGGGACTCTTTATGCATGTGCATCGCCTCCAGCAAAGTCGCCCCAATAAGGCGAATCTTCTCAACGCAGGACTCGCCGTTAACCTGCAACGCCCAAAATGGGGCCTGCCGCACTACACGCACCATATCGCGCGCAATCTCCGTCTCCCTCAGCGCGAGCGCAAGCGCTGTCGAGGCCTCCATACCCAACCCTGCAACCTCAAGCTTCTGTAGCACTACCATGCGCAGGCAGTGGAAAGAGATTCGCAAGTTCACGCGCTGGATGCAGAATTCCTTCGGGCACCTTCCGGCCTCTTCGCTGGCGCTGGGTTCGAGCGACAGCCACGCTGGGAGCGCGTCCAGAATGGTCATGAAATCAATGTACAGCCGACTAATGGTGGCGCGGTCATCGACGCCTATAAGACTGCCGTTCCGTGGTTGCACACGCATGCGAACCTCAAGAAGGAGCGCGGAGGCGGCAGCCCAGAGGCGGAGGTTGAAATTAAACCCAGTTAGCACGCTGCGTGGTTCGGCGTCCTCGGCTTGCGGGTCGAATACTAGATTGTCCACTTCGGTCGGATAGGCGACGGTGACCTCGGACACAAAATTCAGATGGTGTAGTGCGATGGGCAGCCCGTTCAGGATCGCTGCCGATTTGTCTCCGATGTACAGTATCCAGAAACATCGTCTCCTGAGCTCGGCCTCCGTGGGGTCGAGGGTTTGGTACGAAGATTCAGAGTGCAGCTGCATCGTCTGTGCAAGGCGCGCAGCTTCGCCAAAGATATGCCATGAGACACGAGATTTGCCATCAGCGTGTAGGCAGTTCGAGTGAAAATAGCGCGTTGCGAGAGAGGTGGCGGAAGGATGGTCAAGGTCGCTCTCTAGGTAAAAATGCAGCGCCTTGCGCGACACGAGGAGAAAGGCCGAGGATATTAGGGGTCCTTCGGGGAATAATTGCGAAGGGATCATGAAGGCAGCTTCAGCGCAGGTGGCGGTCACTAATGCCAATTTTATGGCGAGAGCAGTGAAGTCGCGGAAGGTAGCTGTAGAAACATGGCTGCTCTCATAGGCGCCGGCAGTAGACCAGGCAGATACTGGACTGGAAACATCCACAGCACCGTACGTGGCACAAACGATATGGAGGTCGTTGCGCAGGTTGCGCTCGTCGACAATGGGGATGAGGGAGAAGAGGTACTCGAAGAAGAGATCGACGCATTTCTTCGCAATGGTCTCGAAGGAGTACGATGGCAAGACGCGTGAGAGAGTGATCACGAGGTCTTGGTAGACGTCATATAGGGGTGGCAATGAAGCCGGGAGCGCAACCTGGGAGAGTGGACTCTGCACGTGGGCTCCCAGGACAGCAGTTCGCGATGAGGATACAGTGCCATCAACCCAACTGTGGGGTGAGGAGGCAGGACCCTGTGCGATGGGCGAGAGGTGAGTAGCAGGCAGAGTGTGCCTGTTGTCGTTATCTTCTTCTATGGCTTGAGATTCATCATAATCATGATCGTCGAGCCCTGGCGTCGTGGGACTGTTTGGCGCAGCGTCAGCGTTGTAGTACGAGTTTTCCCTCGCTCGGCTTCTCGGTTTCGGGCCCCGCCGTTTGGGCTGAGAACTTCCTGCGCACTCAATGCCAGCAGCTAAACAGTTGGAACATGTCCCTGTCGGTATCGCAGGGGTGATTGAGTTTGTGTCCGGGTCCAGTTGTCTATAATCACACTGCTTATGTGAGAATAAACCATACTGATCGGTGGATTATTTTTAATGACTAACTTTAACTTTGCGCAAACGACATCTGGTACACGCCAACTTAGATAGTTTCCTCGGCGTCGAGTCCGATGATCTCTCCATCGCTGGGGATGTTCATTTATGCCGTCATGTCTTCTCGGCCTATTGTGTGATGATGTATAGCCGCGGCGTCTATGAGTTTGGCCGAGTGATCGCCAGCTAAGAAATAATAGTAAAACAAGCCTGAGGACTATGAGCCGTTGTTTTTCAATCTGTCGGGGAAATAGGCCCCTTATATGTCTATTACTCCGACAAAGCGAAAAGCACGGCTCGGGCAATACCCCGCTATCGGGGTAAAATTGCTGTGAAACAGGAAGGTGGGGTACTGCGGAGAAAATGTGGGAGTGGATCCTGCCATGGTCGACATTATGGAGGTGGGGAACTTCCCGCGTCTTTCCCCGTGGACTACTCCACGTTTTGATGGTTTTAATTGTTTGGTTACTAGCCTGACATTGTTCTGCGTTTATTCTTACATATTCTGTGCTCGGAATTACGAAACTAAGCTGCAGATCCAAATGGCTGGTAAAAGCCAAGAGGTGGGATCTACAGAGGTCACCCAGTTGTAAACTTAGTTGGAAACTGTTTCCGAACTCACTCTGAGAATTGTATAAGGAGTAAGTCCAGCGCGCGAATAAGTCCCCCATCTCTTATCCTCACTATCACTTCTACTTCATCCAATTCATCATGCTTCCCCCTACTCTCTCCAATGCAGCACTCCTGCTCCCCCTCATCCTGTCCGCCTCAGCTACACCTTTCGCGGCCTCAAGGTCCGCCAAGTCCCCTCCCAATTGTCGGTTCGCGCATGATTATACCCAGGCCTCGATTCTCAAGAACCCGGAGCCGTTTGCCCAGGACCTATTGTATTGGGAGGGTAAGTTCCATGCCGATAATGTCGGTTACAACGGCAACAATGGTATGACATTCGACGGCACGCTGCTCGACCAGGTCACGGGATTACCGACCAGGAAAAATGCATTTAGTGCTGCGAGCAAGGAGGTACAGCCCTTCGAATCCCTCTTAATATGGCCTTTTGCTGATATAAGGTCAACAGTCTCTCCAATTCATGCTCTACGCGCACGCTATCTCAGGTTCCGCGGACGCGGCACGCTTCCTGTCCCCAGACAAGCCAAGCGCCGCACCTAAGATTGCAGCTGATATTCTCGAGGTGAAACTAAAGACGTATCTTAAGTTTAATGAGACGTATCCAGGCTTCGGAGGCCTTCTTCCTTGGTATGCAAATGCCGAAGGCAGCGACTCGATTGAACCGACTTGGGACTGGGTTAACAGGATTCCGGCTCTTGATAATGGGTACGTGCCACTTTGTTTCCTCAGTGAATTAGATAGTAAAGACTGTTGCTAATGACAAAATAGTGAATTGCTATGGGCCGTCTATGGTGCCATCCAGGCAATGGAGAAGAGCAGCGAAAAATCGTTCCAGCAGCTCGCCGGCAAATGGCAGAAGTGGCTCGACTTCACAAAGACTACGCTGCCAATTGTATGATCTCCCTCGTCAACGATCCTTTATTTAGCTCTTGCCTAACTTTACTAGATGTTTTACAACGGCGGCGGCCGCGTCTGCGCTTCCACCGCCATTGCCAACCAATCCTTGCCTGTCTCTCACCCCAACCAGACATACATCTGCGAGAACCCTACTTACATCCTCGACGATCCCTATGAGGGAGAGCTCGTGACGTGGTGGCTACATTTCTTTGGCGGCTTTTCAAGCGCCGAAAAGTTGAAGCTATGGGAGGTGAAGCGCGCGAAGATGAAGAGTATCGACTGGAAAGAAGGTAGCAAGGGCCCTGTGACTGTGCTCCAAGGGTACTGGTTTAGTGCACACGAGCCCTGGAAGGTGCTCGAGATGCCATACTTTGATGTCGATATCGTGAAGTAAGCTCGATTCCACCTGTCCCCAGTCTATCCGCCATTACCATGGTGAAGTCGAGAGGCTAATTATTATGTGTGCTCTGTAGGCAGGTATATCGCAACGGTGAGGTTGTCCGCACCTGCCATTCTGCAGCCAACAAGATTCCGGGAATGTACGCATCTGTCAACAACGCGACCGACCCCGTCACTGGCGAGATCCAGGGGTATATCTCTGCAACGGGAGTCCAGAGTGTGGCGTCTCAAAACGTGACGGAGAGTTATATGATCACGCCCTACTCTTCATATCCGGTGATGCTGTTCAGCAAGAAAGTGGGCTTGGCCTGGTGGCATAACATGGTGGGGTCGAAAAAGGGACAAAGTAAGTACTTAGCACGAGTCTGATGATTATTTCGATGGGAGATGAATGGGGGAAGGCTAACTGGAAATAGACCCATATGGTAGCACAGAGGGTTCGAGAATTGACGGCACCTTAGTCTCCTCTTTTGTGTCGTGGGATAGTAAGATTACGACAGTCGTTGCAATGCTCGGCGGCGTCCAGGACCTTGTCCGTGACCGCATGAAGAGTGAGGGCATTTATGATGAGTTCAAGAGTGTGCTCAAGGTATGTTTCATGTCTGTACTCCTTTCTTAAGAGTAACTGCTGACAACAACGACAGCGCGAGTACAATATGGTGTTTAAGAATGTAAAGGGGAAGAATGTGGATTTCTGCTTGCCTACGGCTCAGATTCCAGACAAGGGACTGGTAGATTATACCAACTGTGACTAAAGATCCAAACCTATCGAACTTCCGTGTTAATGCGGAAAAAAGTAAGAAATTATCGTCGTTGCTGCTACATGTGGGGAGATGAGATGCAAGGGTTACTCCCATGCCCCGCTACTGCCGTGAGACCGTATGAGCAGTGTAAAAAAACGATGGCTACTTCTGTGTTTGCCATTGCTGTAAGATCATCCAGGGGGACGGGGCAGAAGGGTTACTCTCGTGCCACGCTATTGCTCTGAGAGCATATAGGGGCCGGGGGCAGAAGGGTTCCTCTAGTAGAGGGACAAGTAACTGTACTACGCCTAAACGTTTGTTGTTGGACAGTTCGAAGGCTTCGTACGAACCATATTCTAGCACTCTCGTAAAGTTTAGCTGACATTTAGACGAACTAGTACCTTTATGACTAGTTATACAAGATTTATTCCAACAGAATCCCTGGAGTCGTTTTCAGCCGCATCTATTTTTAGAGGCCACGCAATGCCCCGCCAATGCCGAATCTGCCAACGTTCTTAATTCTTTCCTCCTCCTTTCCGACCGCCCTCTCCACGCCACCGTCTGTTCCTGGTCTGAGGGTGGTCTTTCCTTTCTCCGACTTTGCATCCCCACGTTATTAGGGTCTCCCAAATCCACCATCGAATCTGCCAGGTGACAGAAATACCTCCATTGAGCAGCGCCAAGCCGATCCCCACACAATACAATTAGAATAATGGAGTCGGAAGACGACTCAATCAACGTATCGACAAAAAGCACGCTGGAAAAGACGGAAAATACGGAAAAGACATATCTAGAAAGCGATCTCGGGTTGTCTAGGCTCGCGCTGGCGTCGGATAGCGTCACATTCACTCGACGCAAGGGTCATTATGTTGTGGCAAAGCAATCAAAGCTCAAGAACAGTCTACTCGTAGGCGTGGCATTTCTTGAGCTAGGCAACGCTGGAGACTTCGCCGCGAATGTATGGAACGACATTCCGGTACCGCATTTCGTCGTGGCACTAATGGCGGTTGGCGGTACCCTGGCGCTCTTCCTCTCCTACTTCGCCTTTAAAGATGCCAAGCTGGGCTGGCGCAATCTGGTTCACCTCCGAGAAGAACGACGTGATCTACAAAGGCAGAGATCTCACGACCTTGAAGATGGGGAAATCATACAGGGTTTGGATGCGCGGTTGAACGTCAGCTTTCGGGAAATAGGAACGGAATCGATCAGTCGCGTTGGTTTGGACGTTTGCATGGGGGTCGGAGGCATCATAATCGGCATTGGAACATTCCTGGCGATCGGCGGTGCAAATCGTCGTGTGTGGCATGCTAGCAATCTCATGTCTGGATACATCGGAAACGTTCCCCTGGCGCTCTATGCCTTGTTCAATGGGTCATGGTCTTGCTATGTCTGGATGAAAGCCCGTCAGCATGGCATTGCTGGAGCGAAGGCGCTAGATATGGACATGGCGGCTGCCCTGCTGAAGCGTCGCATCTTCACCGTCCAGATGTACACTGCGATAGTTGGGGTGACTGGCATCACTGCAGGAGCGGCATCGCTTATTTCCGCGACGATGTGGTGGGGCTATGTGATTTTGATTCCGGTAATCATATCATCCATCTCCTGCAACTATATATGGCGAAAGAAAATAGCCTACGAGCGTCCGTTGGTTCAACAACGAACGCTGGGATTAAGCAAAGTCTCCCTACTCAGAGAATTAGAATCCATTGTGGCAGTTCAACGAATACTGAAGGAAACGCCTTCTGAGCCTCTCCACAAACTCGTCTCAGATTCGCAGTCGATCACCTCCGTCATCGAGTTCATCGTAATGAACGACCTTTTCGAGGACTTCTGTGTTTGCCTCCTCGATGATACGCACCTCTCAGAGCTTTTTGGTATTCCAAATGAAGACATTACAATCAATTCAGAGCTCCTTTTAACGGCCGATAATTCATACATTCCTCATATTCTAAAAATCGCGCAGACATGTGTCAGCGAGTTAGGACCGATACATTTCCAATATCGACAACGTTACCTCCTAGAAATTCTTGGATCTTATTTGTGCGTCTCACAAGCTGGAACTTCAGAGACGACTTCGGAGAAGTGCTGAGAAAGGTAATCTTTTATGGGTGGCAGGCCCACATTGAAGATTGAGGTCTCACTCGGGGTGTATTATATGTAATAAATGGGCAGTATCATTGTGAGGTGTGCAAGGGTTGTGAGCGATTAAGTTTATATAATTGTATATAGTTCTAAATGAGAATATTCTGTGAGACCCAAAGCAGACGTAATGTTTCTTGAACGCGGGAGCCCAACATATCCCATAATAGTTTTAGAGTGACCTCATAAATCAGATAGTTGGAAACCGCCATTGGCACTATACTCCTCCTCTCGCCTCTTTCTAGACCGCCGGAAGATGCAGAAATAAACTAAAAGCATAGGAATGGCCATTGCGATGGCGAGTAGGCTGTATACGATGACAATAATACGGTCCGTGGTAGCAAATTGCATTCCACTAAGATAAACAAATGGTCGATTAGTATACACAGTATTTGAAAGTTTGGGTTTTCAGGAGCCCTTTTATACTCACAGGCCGTTGTTAATGATAAGCAGGAGCCAAATGCACCTTGCTCCCCAAGTATGAATAGAGGTGAACTTCGAGTTCTGCTCTGCCTGGTCTGACTTATCTGCTGTCTTTTGCATGCGGCGCAGATAAATTCCAATCGAAGCAAGGACAAGGAGCCCCCCGACGGATAGGAATCCGATGACTTGGTGAGCAGAGTCGAAATGTTTAGACTGTTGATGCGTTCTAGTCAGTAGCACGCATAGATTTGAGAGGAGGTCTACATACCCTGTTATACTCTGTGCTCACATAGATTCCCAGGCCCATTGCAGTAAGGACAAGAAATAGTACAAGGCTTCCGGTAAAGACATGCAGCATTGGCCACTTGAAAAGTCCAATAATTATCACATCGAATGGAATTATCACCAATGCCACGAGGGCCATCAGAAAGCCGTGGGCTTTAGACGCCTTGTCCCCGTCTTTCACTAGCGATCCAAGAAGTGTAGCGCCACTTGTGATGTTTGAGGCCAGTGGAACTCCGCCAGGGCCAGTTGCTTGGATCATATTCATTGTGAAGTGACCTGACTCTACGTTAGCTGTAGCTTAACTGGCTTGCGTGGGGAATCTACCAAATGAATCGTGCCGGCGTAGCCCGGCGGTCTGTGAGTCTGATGATATTGGAACACCATTCGGCCCGACAGCATATATGAATGGTTGTGCAGTCGTACTGAGGTTAAGAGAGCCCCCGTTCCATTATCGGCAGCCACGGCACAACGCATTCATGACGAAAAAATCATTTTGGATGGAAGATCCGTCAAGAACCTCAACTTGGACATCCGTTGTAAATGTCGGCTCAGAATTGCCTCTGTGAATTATTATTAATGACCGCTTGTCCATAGAGTGTCTGGGGTGCCTCACGTTGCAATACGCGGACTGATTGTAACATCTATAGAAAGTTTGTTATAAAGGACTCATAATACCGACGGAGATCGAGTATTTAGCTTACGTTGATTGTCCGAAGCAGAGTACATTATCATCATCAGGGATCCAGCCATATCAGAGCCAGCTCCAATTGCGACCCAGGAATAAGCAGGAGATGAGAAGTAAAAGTATACATCGGTGGAACTGTCTGGGAGGTTGATGGAGAAGGTCGTCTGGGTTTCTTCAACATACACCGTTGAGGCTGCAGGAGTATCTGATCGAACGGGAGAGGTGGCCAGGGCTGCACATTTCAATTAGCGGCGAGTTGTTATCCAGGCCGTCCGACTTGGTAGGAAATAACTTGCCCAATATCAAGGCCAATGCTGGGAATATGCCAGGAAGCATCGTGCAATACAATATCATCGATAGAAAAAGGAAGTAAATTGATGATTGCACGACATATCTGCACGAACATTTCTACTATGATGTCCTTATAGTTTTATACAAAACTCTGATCATACAAGATTCTGATCTAGGTGTCCGTGATGCTGCAGTTCTCCATGTGTGCCAAGATCTAAGATGCATCTGCGATTGGCTTGGCGCCCTGTCACATTTCCAGGGCCAGACGGTTTCAAAATTGAGCGCGCGCGTAGACGCAAAGGTTTCAGTGGCTGCCACATATTATTTGTATCACAAGCCAATTCAACGACTAGCCAAACAGAGATCCCTGGACAATGAAATTTCAGCACAGCCACGCTCAATTTAACTTATCGGATATCGGAGGAACCCATCGGAAATTCCCTCATATTACACTAGCAGGAGAGCGGTTCTCGATCATCATCATCAAGTTCCTACACGGAACGCGATGCCGTAGCTCTTGAGTCAGCTATCAGATCGTGATTCTGCATTCCAAGGATTAGTTCAAATAGGTACAGAACGTCAAACTGTTACTGCACGCCAAGAACGTGCCCTATGAATTAAGCATTAGGGGCCCGAATAGGGGCTTGGCAATTCCGAAGCGTTGCCGTATTCGTAAAGTGTTTAGCGCTAAAATCGTGACAGTCCCCTTGCTAAATCGCTCAAATTACGCACGTACCATGAGATCTGCGATACCTTAACTGTGCTGTACGTAATGTAATGTGACGGTGTGAGAAGGTTCGCCGAACAGTCAGCAGGATCTCGGCTGTGCAGCCTTAGGGACAGGCACAGGCACAGGCACAGTCATCCTATCCTATCCACGGCCGTCTCATCTAGCATCAATCAGCGGGAGCGGTCTGCACGCAGGCCTCGCACAACACGCTACAATCCTATTGAAAAAGGGAATGGGTTGTCTGTCCTCGACCTGTTCCTCCGCAAGGTCGGCGTCTAACGGGAATGGCCTCGCTTGCTTCTCTTCAAATCTCATTCTATCTGCCTTGTCCAATTCTTGAACTCAGCTTTGCCCGACTGCGTCTCTGTCAATTTAACTTCAACCACTCATAATTGCCGTGAATGAATTCTCGTATCGGTGGGCCACCCTTGATACGTAGGATCTCGGGTGGACGAAAATATCTCCCTAATAGGTAGTATACGCTGTTGGTTCCTGGGGGCCGCGTACTCTAGGACCCTTTCATCCACACAAGATACGAACTAGTACATAACTAGCATAGTACGTTCTAGTGTGTGCTACCCCAGAAAGTGATCTGAAAGCTTGGCTAAAAGCTTGAACAAAAGTTTGAAGATCGCGAATCCTTGCAAGACAGTCATAGTTGGTTGTAAAGTCGGCTTCCCTCTTCGCGTGCTTGGATTTCTTATTCTACCATCACGGTCCAGCGAGTAGAGTAGAGTGTGCGACGAGAGTATATCCCCAAACACGGGCTGACAATTCCCGACTACAGGCCAAACACGGGCTGACTATTCCCGACTACAGGGATGTCCGATGTTGAGTCTGAGTAGTGTGAGACGCTAAAGGTGGCAGGGCGCAGCGCACGTTAGTGGCAGCAATCGGGCTATCGTTTTTTTTCTCCCCCTCTCAACGTTTCAACGTGTGGAATTACAGTAGTGTACTCCCCGTTTGCTATCGTGCCTATTGTGCATATATCTCCTTTTTGGGGGGGGGGGG
>JPKD01000121.1:0-27593 GCA_000750935.1 Pseudogymnoascus sp. VKM F-4519 (FW-2642)
GGGGGGGGTTCCTCCTTCAATGTAATTTTCATGGAGGTCTAACGGCTGATTAAGCCTCGCATACAGTGGTGCGGCTGATCAAGTTGGAAACCTTCATGCCGTGAGTTGTTGGGCGAGCGCTTCACCTCCGCACTCGAAAGGTGCCCGACGAGGCTGGACCCACGTTTGTGGAGATGAGGCTTTTCTTTCGTATAGCCCCAGGACCTATACAGTACTATACTATATATGTATTTACCCATATACTACGATGGGGTGCCGCCCGACTTCTATTTCGACTTTTCGCTTTCAGTTCTTCCTATCTTTCTTGGGAACACATTCCTTTCGACTTTCTTTGGTTTATTTCTTATTGTCTATTCGTTGCACATGCCTCTGCTACCTTCCATTTATGCTGAAGCGCAGAAACTTCCTGATTATAGGTAATACGAGGACTCTAGGCGTCAACAATTCATGACACCGATCGCTCCTCTCTTTTCCTCTCGTAACTCAGGCCTTCTGGCCGTACCGCTCTCTAAATATGCACCACCACGGCGCCTTTCATTTCAGCGAGATCATCAATCAACTCATCTCCACCATTGCACCTTTCTCAGGCCTCATCCTAACAATAACCGCTTGTGTCATCGCCATCATCCGCCTATACCTCCTCGACCTCATCATCATCCCCAAAGCCTACTCACCCACACTCCTCCAGTCTCTCAGCGATGGCCAACGTCGCAGCTTCGTTAACCACCACGTCGCCGCAGGCACCAAAATCGTCCTCCTCTTTATAACGGCCTACCCTTTACTCGCGATTTTCACCGGCCATGCAACACCGCACACCCATTTTGCCAAGGGGTCGTCAACAACCCTCGGAGATGTCATGGTCGTCTCTTCTCAGATCTTCACCGCCATGTATATCTTCGAGCTCTTCTACCGCGACAAGGTCTCTCCGATCAGCTGTGCCCATCATGTTGGCGCGATTGTTATTGCGCAGGCAGCTGTGGCGATGAGTATCAATTTCGATCATGAAAGCGATGCTGTTTTTGAATTTCTCATTTGTTTCGTCTGGGGTACGTCACATCCCTTCCCTGTCATTCTTCAAGCACTCTAATACGCAGATGTCTAACATCGTTATTACAGGAGCCTTTGACGTATTCGCCGAACTCTGGCCTCACATCGCCATGATCATCTACCGCATCCACAACTCCAACCACCTGCTGCTATCCCGAATCCTATACATGACCATGGCCCTCGAGCTCGTCGGAACCACAGTCGAAACAGTGGTTGTCATGTGGTTGTTTGGAAGCCTTTGGGAGAAATGGACGCTATCGCTCAAAATCGCGACGCCGATTCTGCATATACTTTTCTCGGCGGCGCAACTCTGGGGGGCGTGGATTTTTTACAAGATGGGGAAGGAGCAGCGGTTGAAATACGAAAAGGATGCGCTGGTTAGTCCTGTGGAGGAATGTTAAGAAATTGGAACTTGCCTTTATTTCATACGGCGAGGTAATAAGTCCCGACGGGTTTACTACTTATGGGATTGATGGGGCCTGGCTAGGCAGTTGATGATCTACACAAAGAACGGAGTGGAGTCTGTACGCTAGAAGAATTATGATTGAGTCTTAGGGTAGGGTAGAATATCTTATAGGGTTAGTACAAAGGTTAATGAGAGGGATAGTCGAGAATAAATACGACTTTTTTAATACCAACTTGGCCACGTTGAGCCTACAAGTCTTAGGTGCAAGTCATGACCAGAATAAATCTTTATATAAAACCCCGCTACTACATTCTTCACGGTAAGGCTAGGCCACATTCAGAAAACACATCGAGACAATTGCAATACTGTCCATTCACTCCCCTTCTTACCCCGAAGTAGATCCCAAATAAGTGAGCGAGTCTAATACACGCTGTTGCCTTTGTTATCATGAGCACATACATTCATCCAGTACTTAAAACCGGGTTTTCTTTCTATTACAACTGCCGAGGCATGCGTGTCCACCAATTGTGACCAGCAAGTACTTGTACAGATTCAATCGCAGTTTTTCTACAGCCCTAGACACATGAATTGTGCGATAATATCTGCTGCTGCTCTTCAACACAATTTTTTATGTGCTCTAAGATCATCCATTCGGCTGAAGGCTTTCGGCTCGAAGCAGTTATAAATCCAGAACCAAAAAAAACTCAGGGCGAGCCTACGGCGCTACCTCCGGGGCCTCTCCATCGCAGCCCGGCACTAAATCGCACCATCGCGTAGCAACAGCGTGCCATCCAAGACCATCCAAGACCATCCAAGACCGTTGACATGGGCCCCTTGAATGAAGGCGCAAGTCCGTGTGCCAAGCAATCGTCGAACCTCAACCACGTGGATTTCAGGGGCACGGAACGTGGGGTGGTTGATCCGCATCGATCCGGATCGCCGACTTGGCCCGCCCACCCCATCCACCCTCCGACCCGGCGAGCTCCTTATCCAAGCTCTAGCACGCCCGCGTCGTTGATCGTCGCTGACATCGTCAATGGTCGTCAACATCCCACGTTCCCTCTTCCGCTGAATCTACTGGGCCGCCGAGCCTTAGCCCCTCGAACAACCCCTGGTCCTCCCCTATCACTCAACCCTCAACCTCATGTCCCTGCCCATCCACCACCGTCAGTGTCAATCGCTCACCTTGCGAAATCAGCACCCACCACACAATGTCCAAAGCCAACCCACCTCACCCGCGCGCCGTCGCGAATGGCCTCCCATCGTACCTTCCACCGTAGCTACAGTAAGGCAAGTACCTGCTGTAGAGACTTAGGTGCAGAAGATACATAGGTACTCGCCATCTCGACCACCGTGTCGACTGTATGAATGGAGCTCAAACATGAGACGCCCCTCTTTCATCGCTTTCTTTTCTTTTCGCCCTACATGCGCCATGTCCCGGGAAGCGCACGCCGTCGCTGCTTGCTAGTCTCCCTACATTACATATAAGGCCCATCTCGCCGGGTCCACCGTCGATGATCTATGGTCATGGCTGTCGACGCTCAGCATCACCATCGCCCTCTCGTCGTGAGATAGAGAAGCCTAGGCAGTGAGCGAGTGACCGCACTTCCATCTTCCTCATCCTTCACGTCTCCCATCGTCATCGCCTTCCGGCCACCGGCATCCATTCATCCCACCACCGCAACCATGTATCCCGCCCGCGTTCTGGACCCCAAGAGCGGCAACGTCTTCGCCACTTGGCACCTCTTCTCCAAGAGAGAAAAGGAGAACATGATGATCTACATCGCCGGCATCATGGTGTACAAGTTCGGCCTCGAGGTCTTCGTTGGCTCCTTCATCTCCCTCGCCACCAACCGCTACGACTACGCCGCCCGTATAGGCGGCTATGCCCCCATCACCTTCGGTCGCATCGGCCTGCTCCAAGGCGTCAACCAGGCAGCCCAGGCGTTCGGCGCCATTCTCGTCGCGCCCCTCGTTAAGCGCTGGGAGACTCGTATTGTCCTCTCCGTCGCAATGCTCGTATTCGCCTTATTCACCACCCTCATCCTCATCGTCGATGCTGCGACAGGAGGCACCTTCAAACCCGCAGGTGCCAGCCTAACTGACTTCTCCTATTATGGGAAGTATAACACCGATGGCATGATCCCAGTCTACGCCGTCACGGGCATCGTCTACGGCATGGTCGAGCTCATCCGCCGCGTCATTCCACGGGACATTGTCCGCTCCGACGGTTAGCCCGCTTCTTCACCCCCCCTCTACTCCCCAACTAATCTCCCTCCCAGTTCAAAAACTACGCCGCCTTGACGCCATCGTGCACATCTTCTATGAAACCACCGGCACCGCGGGCGCCTTCATCACCGCGCTCCTCCTCATCCCTAACCTCGGCAACAACATGGCCATCATCGTCTCCCCCTTCTGCTTCGCTGCCGCCGCCATGATCTGGTGGTTCGTCTCCACGGCCGAGCACCCCATCACGCTACCTAGACAGCGCAACGCCCTCTCTCCCTCCTACCTATCCCTACTCGCGCAATCCACACAGCTCTTCTTCGCCTCCATCTACAACGGCGGGCGCATCCTCTTTACCTCGCGCAAGTTCATCTGGCTGCTCCCCTCCTACTCCCTCGCCCTATACGCCCACCGCTACCTCGAGAACAACATCGCGCCCATCGTCGCGCAGCGGTACATGGGCAACTCAGCATGGGCGCAGATCATGGTCGGCGGATCGAATTTCGGCGAGCTCACCGGCGCGCTATTCGTCTTTCTCTTCACAAATCTAGTAACGACGCCTATGCCGTGGCTCCGCTTCGACGCCCTCGGTCTCCTCATCATCTGGTACCTCGCCTTCTGGCACCCCTCCTACAACAACGTCAGCCAGGCCTGGGTCGTCGCCGCCACGATGATGCCCATGTCCTTCGGCTGGGCAGCGGGTGATATCTCCCTATCCGCCTACGTGCAAGCTTTGCTTCACGGGCAGGAACACGAACGTAAAGACGTCGGCGCGCTAGTCACAGTCATGGCTTTCCTGTACTCCACATACATCATCACCTACAGCATTGCCTCACCCATCCTCGGATCGTACGTCGACCGCGTCTCGGCCGCAAACAACGGGGACGTGCATTCTGCCGTCTTTCATGTTGGGGGGGTGCAGTTTACGGTCATTGCGTGTATGGTCTTCCTCTCGTCGTTTATCCCGCGCGGCGCGTTTAGTTTTAACCCTCAGATCCTTGAGGGCGAGGATTTGGAGAGGTATCGGGAGCGGGATATGGCGGAGCGCCCGGCGGAGGAGGTGACGAAGGAGGGGGGGGCGAGGACGGAGAGTATGCAGGGTTTGAAGGTGGGGGATGACGATTGGTTCTTTGATTTGTGAGGAGGTAGATGGAGGCTAGCTCAACGCTTACTTTTGCTCGAGAATACAGAGGCGGGGAAGGCCGTCTCTGCGCTGCGGAATAAAACAGCTGCGCCACCCGCGGCAGCTTCAACTGCATGGGTATATAATAGGAACTCGGATCGGAACTTTAGATGTGGGACAGGACACCCTTGGATTTTTTTTTGCGGGGGGATACAGAGATACACCAGGCGTTTAGACGGAGCGATTTTAGACTTTTTGGATTGTGGATTTAGCGATGGGGTATGGGGTATATGCTATTGGGTCTAGGGTATTGGATCTTGGGTCTGGGGTGGCACTGGGACTGTTGCACTTGGACTGTTGCCCTGTGAGGGTTTCTGAGCGCGAACCTACTTGTTTGTAGTTATTCTAGGTACTATGGCTACTACTGATGCCGATGCCATCAAGCTATTCTTTATAACGTTAAAACAGCTACAATGTCAGTTACACATGCCAGATATAACATGACGTTAATGCTCGATTCATAGACAAGAATCACGACGATGGTTGCTCATGCTGGATTCATGTAATAGATTTATAAAAGTAAATATTAGACAGTAATCGCGGCTACATAAAGAACGGAATAAGGGAGTTTGTTCGCAGGCCACATAAATTAAGTCCGCAAAGCTGTTTCCTGAGTTCCCGAAACAACCAGTTATGGACGGGCCGAGAGCTTCCCCGCATGAAAAGGCCACCCGCTTTGGCCACCACAAGGTTACGTTACCCACAGATGCGGGCTGAGAAATTTCCCAAACCCCGAGACTCCGCAGTGAGAAGTAAGCTTGAAACATTACCACTTCTTAGGGCTAGCGGTAACCGGAACGGCACAGGTAAGACGTTAACTGCGAAGCGAGATTAAACCTGGGGAAACCTGGAACCCCATACTGTGGAGTCTTTGCTAAGGTTAGAAACCTCCCCCTACCTTACCCAAATAGGAGTCTGTGTTCGAGGTGTGGCGCAAAAAGGGTCCCGTAAAATATGCCACAGGAGCCCTGTGAAGTATCGTCACTGTTTTCTCCGCGACTCCGCGAAGTATATCTAAGATAGCTCTCTCATGCACTCTCCATGGACAGCCAGCCACGTTGAAAGTATGGCAATACTGTTCTGCATTAATACCACAGGTCCGCAGTATATCGGATAGCGACACGCAGCGGTTGCGCTAACTGTAACATACCGATACCGATACCAAAACCGAAACCGAAACTATGGAGATGGAGTATATTGTCTACCTAAACAATGCAGAGAAATCCTCGGTCAATGGGAGTCTATCCGACTCTCAACACGTCAGCAGCCCCACCGCCTCTGCTACTGCTGTGGTTGCAAAGCCGCCGGGAAAGCGCAAGCACGCGTATCCCCGGAAACGCGCTATACAGGCCTGCACTATTTGCCGCATTAAAAGAACCAAGTGTGATAATTCGAGGCCGGCGTGCGGTAAGTGTGCGAGCTTGGGGTCAGACTGTAACTATCAGGAAAATGATCGCTCCACGTATGTATTTACGATTGAATCTTACGGGGTACCTATTTTGACTCCGGGTACAGCTTTGATCTGGCAAGCCTGGCCATCCTCCAGCGGCTGGATGATCTGGACGAGCTTCTGCGGGCCAAAAGCACTACTTCTATAGTTCTAGACCAGGATGCAAGTCAAGGTCAAGGCTCCCTCTCATTGTCAAGTGCGCAGCCTTTGTCGTGGGAGAGGCCTGCGGATTGGAGACCATCTTACATCCACATGGAAACAGTTCTCAGCTGGCCGGTCTTTGTGGATCTAGATTTCACTGAGCGGCCGAATTTGAGGTCTCTCCTTCGATCAGACAAGAGCCATGCGACTCTACCAATTTTGCCCATCCCAGCAGATTTCGGACTCCATACTGCTCGGCAGCTGTTGCAAAAATTCTTGGACAATGTGCACATTTTTAATCCCATTCTAGAAGAAACGATGTTGATAGAGTATATGTTAGCAACAAGCCTCAACGGGCTTAGGCGGGATGCACAGTCTTGTCTCATGGTAACTAAACCACCAATTATTTCAGCCGGGCAATTGAACTTACATGGTTAGCTTTTAATATATGCTCTTGGTTCTATTGCGAATCCGTACGAGAAGTCGCCCAGAAAGATGTCTTATGGCTTTCGCCAGTCAACCGAGTTCCGTCAAGCAGAGTCTTTCTTCGTTGCTGCTCAGAATAGAATGGGTTTGCTGTTATGTGGGAGCGGAGTCATTGAAGCGCAATGCTTTTTCCTTGCTGGCGTCTATCTAATGGCGACTTTAAGACCAATTGGGGCCTGGAAGATATTTGTTCAGGCTCTTGCATGTTGTCAATCCTTCTCCTCTAATCTCACCATACCTAACGCTCGAACCGACGACAATTCCCGACTAGAGCAGACCATTTATTGGACATGCTTTAAGTCTGAACTGTAAGAGCATTGATTACAACTCAAAAGTGCAATGTCGGCTAATAACATTTGCAATAGAGAGCTTCGACGAGAGCTTAATATGTTCGAGAATAGAGTATGGGACCTAACCTACCCTGCCCTCTTTCCTACCCCTCCTGAAGGATTAAAGTCTCAAGACGAAGTAATATGGTACTTTTACCTTGCTGAAATTGCACTGCGAAGACTAGGTAATCGGATTTTAAATTACGTCTACTGCGACTATTCATCCATTGATTCCGACTCTAACAAAGATGCCATTCTCGACTTCGAAAGCCAGGCCGACGGCTGGTAAGCTTCCTCCACACCTCTACATTTGCTACACTCCAACTCACCCCTTCGTCATTCTACAGGCTCCAATCTCTCCCCACAGCACTCTCTATCGAGACCGTGAATCCTGAGCACAAGAAATACGCAGCCCTTTGCTTTATCCTCCACGGCCATCTCCTCGACTGCAAGGAGATGATGTACTGGCACCCTATCGTTGACACCGTGCATAGGCGTCAGTGCAGCAGCTCTACGGAGCTCTTCGTTCGCAAGGGGTTACTAGTTTGTGTGCAGCGCGTGCAGATCAATGAAGAGGGTTTTTATCACCGGCACCACGGAACATGGCTTATGCTGCGGTCATGCACAAGGAGTGCGCTTGTGCTGCTGGCGGCTGCGAGGTGTCCAGAACTTGTGCCGACATTGCCAGCGGGATGGGAGGAGGCGATTCTCAAGGTGGTGGACATGCTAAGCTTTTGGAAGGATGAATCTATGCATGTCTTAGATATGTTATGTATCTTAGAAAGACTAATCGAGGTTGTGGCGCCAGAGATCTTAAAGAATAGGTAACATGACCTAGAAACTTAGAGGCATTAGGAGGCAAATCTAAATACCATCTCTAGTAGCATCTCTTTAGACTATATGAAAAGTCTTAATTTAAAATAATAATTACATTCCCTAATAAAGGCTTATTTAAGATAGACAGCTTTATACTTAACACTATTAACAGCCTTATACTAAACTTAGCATACATTAAGCTATAGTAGAACGGGACACCGGTAAACCCAAAGTAGAGGCGCTAAACCGAGGCGAGCCAGGAAGCTGAAAACCGCGCCCTGCTTGCCGTCGCATAGTATACCATTTTTTAAATTATAACTATACTCTTACTGTAAATCATAAATTTATAGTAAGTCAAACAGTAACCCATACCATAACCAATGAAACGAAAACACCGCTCCACTTCTGTTCTACTATTTACCCTTATTTGAAAGATAGGTTCCTTGGTAAGGTATAAACTTTATCCCATTACACCCCTATTCTCGCCCTCCCCTCTCCCCACACTCACTCCCAGTCCCCTCCCCCGCACGACCCTTCCATCTCTACGTTGTTAACAGCCGCTGTCTTTCCCGCCTTACCCAAAATATCCCCTGATTCGTCATAGCAACGCACATCTGATGAATCGTACCCCTAATATCCCATCCCGAGACATCGAGGAGGGTTTCGACGATGCTGTAGAACTACACTCTATTAGCCTGCTTCGAGAACTTGTAGATATTGTTGGCCGGAGGAAGCTGGGGGCGGAGAAAGTAGGCTTCCATGGCTTGGATGGTGGGTTATACGGCATATTTGTATTTGGGGTTTGCCCCATCGATGATGGGGATGGAGAGGCGGTGTTTGGTGGTTGTTTCGAGGATGTTGAGGGTTCGTGCTTCGATAGCGCGGCCGTAGAGCGCTGGGGCTGGAGCTGGGGCTGCGAAGGTGGATTGAGCGAGCAGAGTCACTAGGGTTGCGAGGTAGAGCAGTCTCATATTGGCGCTGGGTGTTGGACTGTACTAATTGTGGAGGTGGTGTGGAGGTTGGTTTCTAGCCTGGAATTTTCTCACTTTGGCGACGTGGATTGCGCGTAGATGGACGCGGACTAGCTGAGGATGGTGTGGATATTAGAGTCTGCTTTGGACTTCTATCACTTTGCCGACTTGGAGTACATGTAAGCAGAAGCGGTCCAGCTTTATATACGCAATTCCTCCACAAACCCCCCTTAGCCTAGATGATCAAAATGCGACGATGTGGCATGAACGAAAGTGGTTGTGCCAAGCGGTAGCGAACGAGAGAACCGAAAATTACCGTGGGTGCTGCTGTGACTGTGGATGTGACTTGAAGGGGTTGACGAAGCATTGGGGTTGTTTTTGGTTTCCTTCAGTGTAGGAGGTAGGAGAGTTATGTTGCCGCCAGGAGCTTCATAGTAGAGTCAAACCACCATTCCATCGCTTTCCATTTGAAGGGTTGATATATACTCTGCTTGTGCCCTACTTGGGATAAATAGGCTGGACCGTCGTATTAAGCCCATAGACTGTCTCGATATGCCGTTCCGCTAAAGCCACCCCCTCATGTTCCGCCAGGGCAGCCGCCGTCCGTATAAGGTTATTGATTTCTCTTCCATTAATCTTGTATGATCGTCCTAATCTCTCCAATATATCTTCGTTCCAAGCTTTAGACTCGATCCGGCTCAGGAGGTTTCGCCAGATGGCTGTTCGCTGAACATCATCTAGGGGTTGATAGTGGATGGTCAGGCAAATCCGACTTTGAAAAGCTTCGTCAAACTCGTCTACTCGATTGGTGGTGAGGAATAGAATGCCTTGGTAGTATTCTATTAAGCGGAGGAAGACTGGGTTTCATTGGAAAAGAGGTGTCAAAGTTGGGTTGGGTTACGTACCTGACACGAAAGCGATTCTTTGCAAGTCTGCTCTATCCCGCTTGGCTAGAAAGACATCGGCTTCGTCCAACAATAGGATGGCATTCCAAGTTTTGGCTCGAGTGAATATACGCCGCAGGCTTTGGTCGGTTTGTACAACGTCTGTCCCAAGTTCTCCCACTGGTGATTGTGTATAGTGGTTTCTTTGTCTCTTCCGCAATACTCTCTAGATGAACCAATTATTAGTTATAACGCAGCATCGGAAAGATTGGAGAATAGTCGTACGGGTATTTTGATACAGTATTTTGTCTAGTACGGTGAGTCCTTTGTCGGCGGCGGGCCCAACGACCACAACCAGCCTAAGTTGGCCTTCCGCCTTCCGTGGGGCATCCAGATGTTCCCCGCCGTTCTCCTCTTCGTGGGCTTGTTCTTCCTGCCACGCAGCCCGCGCTGGCTGGCGAGCAAGGACATGTGGGATGAGGCCATCCAGGTGCTTGCCGACCTACACGCCGATGGTGACATGGACCATCCGAAAATGCTGGCTGACTACTAGGAAATTCAGGGGGCGCTGCGTTTCGAGCGCGAGGAGGCTACGAGTAGCATGCGCACGCTTGCTGCGCCCGGCATGGTGAAGCGCGTGCTCCTCGGAATGAGTATCCAGATGTGGCCCCAACTAGGCGGCGTCAACATCATGATATGCTATATCATTTACGTCATGGAGGCGGCGGACATTGGCTCGCCCATGCTCACCGCGTCGATCCAATACGTGATCAACCTACTTCTTACTCTTCCCGCCATCATCTACATCGACGGATGGGGTCGGCGACCATCGCTCCTGATCGGCTCTCTTTTCATGATGATATTCTTCTTCGTCACTGGTGCGCTGTAGGCCGTCTATGGTCAGGAGTCTGCCGTTCCCAACTCTAATGTCACCTGGATCGTCAAAAACAACAAAGCCGCCTCCGCAGCCACCGTAGTCTGCAGCTACCTCGTCGTTGCGACCTTCGCCACAACCTGGGGCTCAGAATCCTGGTGCTACCCCGCGGGGATCTTCCCATCCAAAGTCCGCGCTAAGGCCGTCTCACTCTCAACAGCCACTAACTAGTTCTAGAACTGCATTCTCTCCTTCGCCGTGCCGCCGATACTGGTAAATATCCAGTGGTGAATGTACATGCTCTTCGGCGCCTTCAACTTCCTTGCCCTGACGCACATCTACCTCGCGGCGCCCGAGACTAAGGGCAAGATGCTCCAGGAGATGGACGAGGTCTTCGACAAAAAGCGCAAGGCGTGGCACGGCCAGCCCAAGGGCTCGCGCACGGACGACCTCGCGCGTAACATTCCGGAGGGAATGGTGCTCCCGACAGCCCGCGCGTACAAGGGTAATCGTGTTGAGAAACAGATTAATCGTGATAGTATTGGCGGAGGCAGGTCGAGCAGCATTGGTTGTTTGCAGCTGTACCATGCGCATATTCAGGCGGAACCGCGAGACTGATCAGTTAGTGGTGAGGCGGCAGCTGAGTCACGACGCGGCTTGTGGTGCGGGGCGTGCTTGAGTGATTGTCGTGGGCAACGGTCTGGATAGCGAGGGGGCGGTTGAGGTGCGATGGCTCTTCACGTCTCGAGGTGTGAGAGCGCTTGGAATATTCACGATGGAATTAATGCAGAAGTACTCCCGTCACATTCCTTTCAGAGGAGACAACGTCGGATGTGTCCGCACGCGAGATGAGAGGGGTACATAGTCCTCGTCGGTTAAGGGTTGCGGGCTGTGAGTTGGGGTCTGTGAGTTGCGGCTGACCTTGCCAGGATGCACTACTGCGACATGGTAGTAGATACTATTCCTGCGGTGCATAATTTAAGCCAATAATTTAGACTTCGGACTAAATGCAGATGAAGCAATTGAAGCTCTAGAAACAATTAATTGTATTCAGTTCTTTCCTAGCTCCGTCGTGGTTTGGACATTATTTTTTGGGGGTTTTAGATCTGTATGCTGTTCCTTCTAGTACCATCACTTCAAATCTTGAGCATACTTTGATCTTTTACGTTATTGCACGCCGCGGGGCTTTTCGTTTTCGCTTTCAGGGGCCTTGATCGAATAGTCAAACTGACCCGTACGCCTTGGGGGTCCCATGTCACTTACTTCTGACTGCCCCTTCGCCGCCCCTTCGCTCCACTCCCCCACTACAGCACACGCTTGGTGGAGCGTCTCCGTGCCTCGCCTGGCTCTGTTCAGCGGACCGCATGGAATTAGCGTACCAGTCAGGGAGTATGAGACGGTCCTCCTTATGGTCGCGATGGGCTTCGGGTCATAATCCCTGCAAAGGTCGCATGCGACGTGCTCACTTAGTGCGGCACGGCAGCTCCAAAGCCTTAGTTAGCCTTGACATGGGTGTTGTATTACAAGAGCTGATAAATTCAGATATTGGCCTGGCAGCGCAGTCTCTACTGAACAGTGCCTTGGTTGACGACACCTTGGACGACGGCTATGTGTGTATGATTGTTCATACCCAGATGCTTAGCTGTATCTCAATCTATCTCGAGTCGAGTAGTGGCGACAAGGTGCCGTTCGGTAAACGTGCAACCATGTATCTAAACTCAGAATTTAATCATTAGTTGGTTCATCTATCTCAATGAATGAGGGCTTTGTTTATGCACGCGTTCGCCAATACAGCTTGTCTAGAGTAGCGTTATACTAGAGCCAAATTTACTGTCCAAGCGCCGCGGTATCAAATTCCCGTAAACGCTCGCGACTTCGCGACGGGAACCTGGTTCACAAATTCATGGGTCAACTCAGGGCTCTCCGCCTGTAAGTTACTCGGTGATCTTTGCCTGATGTGCACAGTGCACCGGGAAGCGATCGAACTACAACTTTAGCCAAGTCCTAACCTGACAGCGACCTGACAGCGCAAGAACTAATACCCACAGTTTGCTTCCCGCCGTTCCGCACCCGCAAGTGATAGAAGTACCTGAACTAACCTTGGGCAACCCGTTTCTTCGGGATGCATGTAATACGACCCGTTTCTTCGGGATGCAGTGGAATAGGTCCGATTGGGGGGTAGTTGATCAAGGCTTGTCGGTTCGATTAGCGCTCGCGCAAGGTTATTGCTATCCGTTGTGTGTCTATGATTCCCACATGGCTGGACCACGCTGCAACCCGGCTGCAAAAGAGATGATATAGTCTGCGGAGTCGCGGAAAGAAGAAGTGGTGGCAGTTCTCGCACTACGCATCGTTTTGCGCCGGCGCATTGGCCTGGTTGTGTAGTACGAGATGCCATTGCACTGCGTTGTTTCGGCTTAGTTCATTTATCCCCTTGCACCCTGTGCAAGGGAGCCTCGCGGAGTCGCGGACTACAACCTTTTCCCCTACGTATTCTCCCAACTGCGGGGAAGCTACGGAGTAGGGTGCGGGGGATAAGGGGGGAAAAGAGCCGCAACTGAGTGATCATCAGTGCCAACCCTGGTTGCCCTCGCGTCTTCCTGCCGAATGTCGCGTTAGATTTCTATATAATCATAGGGTGAGCCACCGACATTCTAGAAGTAAACCAACAGACTGGCGATCCATCTTCCTCTCCCACTCTCTGGCAAGATCTGAGAAGGCACTTCACAACCTCAGCTTCAACTCAGGGTTTAAGCTTGCGAGACAGAGAACATGTCGGACGAAATCAACGAAAAGGGCGCAGCCCAGGTCAAGGAGGGCAAGATTGCTCCCAAAGACTGGAATCTTCAAGATGTACTCCCCAAGAACCCCGAGCCTTGGTACAAGCAGCGCCATCTCCTCCTCCTCAATCTCGCCATGATTGTGCCCGCCCTCTCATCCACGACAAACGGATACGACGGCTCTATGCTTAACGGGTTGCAGTCAATGAACCAATGGCAGGATTTTTTCGGCCACCCGACAGGCACTCGCCTTGGTTCACTCGGTAATGGAACCATCTTCGGTCAAATCCTCGCCCTCCCAATCGTTCCATGGTTGTGCGACCACACGGGAAGACGCTTTCCTATCTTCTTGGGATCAGCGCTGCTCGTCATCGGAGCCATTCTCCAGGCTGCAGCGCAGAACTATGGAATGTTCCTCGCCTCACGAATGATTATTGGATTCGGAGGCTTGATCGCCGTGGAACCGTCTCCTTTGCTCATTAGCGAGCTGGCATACCCGACACATCGCGCAGTCATAACGGCTTATTACAACAATCTGTGGTATTTAGGTGCAATTGTCGCGGCTTGGGTAACCTATGGAACGTACTTCATGGGACCTAGCAATTCATGGTCGTGGAGAATTCCGTCTTTGCTTCAGGGCTTCATGCCTCTTCTCCAAGTTATCTTCGTTTATCTTCTTCCTGAGTCTCCACGATATCTTATTCTGAAGGGCCGTCATGATGAAGCACGCAGGGTGCTCGTAAAGCACCACGCCGGTGGGGACGAGACCTCGCCCCTTGTGGAGTACGAGATGAAGGAAATCACCCTGCAGATCGAGGAATCGCAGAACTCCTCCGGAACAGGCTACAGCGAGTTCTTGAAGACGAAGGGTAACAGGCATCGCCTGTTCCTTATTATCGTCGTTCCGGCTATGATGCAGATCTCTGGAAATGGTCTCATCTCTTACTATCTGCATCTCATCCTTGATTCCATCGGATACACTTCAGCTCCAGCGCAACTCCGCATCAACGGTGGCCTCATGGTTTACAGCTTCGGTATTTCTGTCATACTCGCGTCATTTGTAGAAATCGCTGGACGCCGTCGTCTATTCCTCATCTCTACCGTCGGCATGCTGTGTTCCTTCATCATCTGGACAATTCTCTCGGCCATCAACGAGCAGCGCGCTTTCAAAGACACCTCTCTCGGAACCGGTGTCATATCCATGATCTTCATCTTCAACCTCTTCTACAATATGGGATTGAATGGCCCACCGTGGTTGTATGTCTGCGAGATCCTCCCTACGCATCTCCGTGCGAAGGGTGTCAACATCATGCAATTATCAGCCACGTGTGTGCTGATTTTCAACGGTTACGCGAACCCTGTAGCTATGGAGGCAATTTCGTGGAAGTACTATATTGTTTACTGCTGCGTACTTGCCGTGGAAATAGTCCTCGTCTATTTCTTCTTTCCAGAGACCAAGGGGAGGAGTCTGGAGGAGGTCGCGTTCATTTTCGATGGTGATAAGGCGTTTGGGGAGAATCACAGTACGGAGGTAATTGTGAGCAAGGAAATCGAGGCGTGATGGTTTCCAGTTGCGAGGTAGCCTATGGAGTTGAAGCCTGTCCTGAGTGGAATGACACACCAGGGTTATTTCCACTTCCTAATAGCTGTTTCTAGTTCTCATATGTAGCTTTTTCAATTCTTTTGAAACACATAACATAGACCCAATTTGATCAATTTAGGACAAGGTTTCCTTTTAGTTTTGATAGTTGCAACAAGAGTAGTCGCGGAGACAGTGTCAAGTTCTGGTTTATACTATACCGTTTCATATGTGTTTTGACTGGTTTATCACCCATTCATTAAAATCTTGACCTTCCTACTTTGAATATCAATGCCGAGAAATGACCGTGAGATCAAATGGAAACCGAGTGCTCAATACACCCCATTCTTGCCCTTGACTTTCTAATTCAGTTACTCCTATTCAAGTTTACACCCAATTCTCATCTTGATGTTCGAGACAAGCATGGATTCAGGTAACTAGGCAATTGTAAACTCCCGCATCTACAATAGCAGACAATATTACTGGGCATAAATGCAAGAATGGTGTTAAATGTGACGTTGGCTGGCAGAATCAATGTTAATAATCATTTTACTAAAAGTATCAAAAACATTCAATGTGATAATCGTCGGACCTACCTGTTGGCTTCGCGCGAAGCGAACAGGCGGATCCAACGATTACTGATTACTGCACAATTTTTAAATTCCTACAGACCTAGATACCTAATGCAACTATAACACCTATTATTGAGATGCCAGGATACACAGATAAATTTGGTCAACTGTGGTGGACGTCAGAATTTAAACATCGGCAGTCCACCCCTCACTTTCCCTGTCCTCGCCTCCCGCTCTCTTCTTCTAGAGGCGTTCTTGCTTCCAGGCTTCAACTCCTGCTCTATAGAGCTGCTTGTGGGCCTAGTATAATAGATGGTAAAGTAGGAGCTAGTTTTAAGTATTTCCATAGCTTCATAAGTGTATTATCATAATTAATAAGCTATACTCCTACCTTTTCAAATGCATGAATAATAGTAAGCTCTTTAAAAGTCTGCTCTTATATCGTAGAGAGATCTCTTATAAACAAGCGTATATTATACTTAAGATTAAGGTTCCATATTATAGAATAGACTGCTTTATAGTGCTAATGCTTATAAGGCTAGAAAATCCCAATGTCTAATGGCTGTAGAATATGGGTAAGATGCAAAGGGAAGGTAGTGGTTTTAGCCGTTAAATACAGTAAACGGTAGTAAATGTCATCTGCTTCGTAGCTCTAAGCCCTTGCTTATATTACGTAGTTATTTACTCCTTAAGAGCCTTCGTTTGAGCAATTATAAGGAGCTTATTATGTCCTCTGCAGCTAACTCGTGTGTGATTAAGTTGAGTAATTAATGATCAAAGAGTTGATTTTGATACTTTGAAAATCCAGCTTATGGTAGCAACGAATTCAGATGGGTTTGCCATAAGCCATTTACGAGCATCAGATAGAATAGGGTCTTCCATTTCAATTACATAGTTATAGTATACGAATTGTAAGCTATAGATATGTTAAGGCTATGGATGGGGATACGATACGAAGTGGCGGTGAGCGCTGCCGGTGAGCGTTGGCGGTGAACGCTCTTTGCTTACCCCAACCCTATTCAATAGGGTCGGTTCCTACGACTACCCCGTGTATGTATACAAGTCCAACCTATTTGGTCCTCCACACATCTGCGCCGCATTGCCATTGCACGCCATATTACACCCCGCGTTTCCATCCGTCGCCGGCCCTCCTCCATTCTGCAGCGCATTTCCACAATCTGACCACATGCATAATCAGCGAACATTCACAGAATAGGGGAAAAATAATAAATGAAAATGGTTACTCACAGCACTCGCCCGCATACTCCAGGCCAGCTAATACGTAACCTTGGGCGTGACAACCGGCCGTGCACGCCTCGACGGTCATGGCGCCCGAGCCGCCGGGAACGGGAATACCGAGGGGCAAGGCGCGACCGGAGACGTTGTCCGTGTAGCAGCCTAGGAACTTCCACCCGCCCGGCGCCGCGGTCGAGGTTGGCGTCGAGGTCGTCACGGTGGACATGGTGCTAGGCACAACCGTACTAGTAGGTGGCAGGCCTCCGTTTTGGGCGGCGAGCTGGAACAGGGCGATGGTGTCTTGAAAGACGTTGACGTTGTCGCTAAAAGAGGCGAGGCTGACGCCGTTGGAGGTGAGCATGTTGGTTGAGCCGACTGTGTTGAGGGTGTACATGTTGATGTTGCGAAGGTTGCCTTCGAGGCTGACAATGCTGGTTTGGCAGTCGAGGGCGCCTGGGGCGGAGCAGGCTGGGGGATTTTTAGTAATGATCTGAAGTAGGAGCGGTGCCTATCGGAAGATGCTACGGAGGTATAGGAAATGGGGAATGGGCACGAGGGGAGGGACTTACTGCCGATGTAGTTGTTGAAGAATGAGTAAAACCCAGCACCGTAGAGGAGAATGTCTTGACTGTTGACGATACGGAACGCCCAAGCATCTGCGCAGTTCGCGGGTTTACCGGCGCAAGATGCGGCGAAATCAGGATCGTTGAGGGAGGCAACTACCTTAAATGGCGCTGGTGCGGGAGGATTGGGTTGATAATATCTTTAGCATTGGTTAGTCGGGGTTTCTGCTTGGAGTAATAATAGGAGAGGGTTGATAAATACTTACGGAGTTTCAGTCTGGACAAAGCCTAGGAAGATGTTCTTGGTGTTTGCTAACTGATACTGGTATAAGGTGTGGTGCTCGCTTGATGTGCCGACACTGTTATTTGAAGATAGGAAGTTAGCTGGGATAGAACGGTATATACTGATGATGATAAAACAGAACGAGTATTCCAGATTGAAACTTACAGCCAGAATGTTCCGGCGGCGCTGTCAATAAGTACCCCTCGACCGGCGTAGATCGTCGTCTGTGTGCCCCCTTGCTCAAGGTCGTGGTCAGCAACCCAAAACCAATTATTCTCCATATATAATCCGGAAGCTGAAGCTGTGATGTGCATCGACATGAACGCTGCAATGCAATTGGTGTTGATGTTCGTGCTTCCAGGAGTGGATGGGCAGTTGGCGAGAAGGAGTTCTGATCCGGCGAACCCACCAATGCGGGTGTGCACATCCCACATTCCAGACGGTGTTCCGGATGTCGCGAGATTCCATTCAATGAGTGTGGCACCAGCCTGGGCGCCCTGTGTGCTGACAATCATGTTGGACCATTCGACTTGCCCGGTAGCACCTGGGGTACCTACTCTTACAACCGGCTGAGGGTTGTTCATGTCGTTGAAGAAGCTGCCGCTAGACAGGATAATTGGAAGGCCTTCACCCACCAACTTGGCACCAGCTGGTATCACAAGCGTTTTTGTTACTTTGTAAGTTCCAGAATCAAAGTAGACGACGTGTCCGGCTGAGGTGGCGCTATTGATAATGTTTTGCAGTGCGTTTGTGTCATCCGTGTTACCATTTCCGGTGGCGCCAGCACTTCGTACACTTGCGAATGAGGACGCGGGAAGTGTTTCATACTGTGGCTTTGATCGGACGTAGTATTTACCACCGCTCACAAGAGAAGCTGGTCTGTTGTTTGGTGTAAATGAGCCTTGGAATCGCTCAGGGCCTTGGGGAGTATATCTATGTCCTTCGCCCCACGCAGCAATCGTTGTTGAGCCACCAGTAAGAACGGTTGGACCACCGGAAACCTTGACTGCAGTTGGGACGTTGTTGAGAACGACGTTCTCTATGACGAGGCTGTTTGCTGTAGCTGGGACCGTGGTCGAATCGTAAGCCGTAAGGATACCAATCGGGGTATTTGTAATAGTACTATCAATCACTGTGACTGAGCCAACGGCTGCTGATGCTTGGCCACCAGTCGACATGTCAATACCTATTTGGCAGTTGTTGATGCTGAGACCTTGGTATAGCCAACCCCAGTTCCAGATTTGCTGAATCGCCGTCACGCAGTTGTTGAATACGAGGTTACGCATTGTAAACTGCTGGTTGCCGACTTGAGCACCAATCTTACCGCCGTTAAATGTCAAATCGGTGATAATTCCCGCAGAGCCTACATGATTGAGTCAGTGAAGAATTTATATAACGCTATGGCCGGTGCTGTGTGATGATAGGCGCGTGTAACTTCTTCAGCTCTTATGACTGCTGAGCGCCAAAAAAGGGCAAAGAGGGCGGACATACCACTTTCACAAAATAAACCAACATGCTGAGTTCCAGATGCCGCACTCATTTGAAAAACGATGTTTCGCAAGCTTGTAGCTTGTGCGGTAGGCCAGTGTATGCCGGTTGCAGCTGCTGATGCGGGTATATTTCTCATATCGAGGATAAAGTTCCGGACCTCTCTGTAGAAAACGGTTGTGGAGCCCCAGTTCAAATCCTGGGTGAAGTATGGATCTCCATCAATCAAACCAAACCCTGAAAATCCAGATGTAGCTTTCAAGACCGGGACATTGTTTGGGTTACCAATGAGCTGCGTGTAGTACAAATCAACGATAGAAGAAGATATCAGGTAGGTTCCAGCTGGGAAATAAACAACGGCCGGTGTCGTTGTGCTCGATCCACATCCTCTGCCACAACGGGCACCGTCACTAATTGCGGCATTGATAGCTGCAGTGTCATCCGTGACACCGTCTCCTACGTAATATTCATAATTAGCATTTCTGTTGACTCTTGTAGCTAGTAGAAATAACATACCTTTGGCACCGTAACTCTTGACATTTCGGTATACTGTATATCCGCCAGGGCCAAACGCAGAGATTCCTTGATGGGAAATGTTCTCGTACCAGTAAGAAGCTCCCTGTCGCTTTGAGACTGTTGAATCCATGGAATTGTCCCCTTCGAAGTGAACATAGTTGTCAGCGCGCTCTAAAGTTTTCTTGACGATGGCGTCAACCGAGGGAATCTTCAAATGCTCGCTGAGTGCTCCGAGCACAAATGCAGAGAATACTGCAGCTCTGGCGAGATGCATCTTGGCTAAATACTTTTTTCTTTTGATGGGAGAGTGAAGCGATGTCCTTGTATCAACGGGGCCTCGACAATACTTATACACTGACATGGTCGTCCAGATCACGCGGAACGCACCATCAATCAGCCCCACAGTAGTTTCAAGGGAAGTGGGCCAGAAGAGAGCTTTCTCCATCCAAGGAGGTTATCCGGCGAATCAACCTTGAAGTTCGTCCACCGAGCTCACAGTGCATCGTATGGAGCTATCTGATCTCTGCATAACCACCGTTACGCGGGGTTGAGTAATATCTCTCCATCCCGTCCGGGCGTCATCACGCTGCTGCCAACAAGAAATAGTTGTGGGGCCTATTCAATAATGGCGGGAAGATGATAGATAGGTATGCGGAGAACTGACCGAGATTAAATGACGCATACAAAGTATGCATGAAGCCACTTGCCCATGTTGAATTGAGATTTCTCACAGTGATGTCGGAAGTTTGGGGCCTGCAAGCCCAATGTTCTACCAAGGTCATGCCCTAGTGATGCAAGGGTCAGTATCAGCTCAGATATTCCGTAAATCGCGGGGTCATCTCCCGCTAGTCTTACTGTGTAGTGTATAGAATGTCAAAGCACTCGGACATATTTCCCCATCAGTATCGACTGTGGCTGATATATGCAGGCCGTGATATTGTGGCGTGTTGATGGTCCGCTGCAAAATAAGCTAGATAGGATTGGTCGATCGCGGGTCTACTTCGCAAGGAAACAGAGTTTTACGTCTTTTTCTCGCACAGGGATGAATGTCCCTGTCGATTTGATGACATGCCATGTCTATTATCAAGTTATGCGGAAGCTAGTAATAAATAGGGGTCTAAGTTATGCGTAACTGAGGGATCAGCAAGTTCCGCGGATTAGGTTACCCACGGGGTCCCGCGGAAGTTCGGGTAGGCATGGGAGGGACCTGCAACTTTAAATTAACTAGGGTTCCCCATAGTATCCCGCGTAAGTTTGGGTAGGCATGTGAGGGACCTGCAACTTTAAATTAACTAGGGTTCCCCATAGTACCCCGCGTAAGTTCGGGTAGCCATGTGAGAGATCTGCAACTTTAAATTGACCAGGGTTCCCCACAGTACCCCGCGTAAGTTCGGGAAGGTAAAAGGTTAATAATAACTCCGCATTTTCGCGCGGACAGACCTCTATGAAACTCTAGGCCCAAAGTCATGCCGAGATTGCGCCATAAGCTGAATGACTTCGCAATAATCACCGAGGTTAAAATCCACCTTATTTGTTCGATTATCTCCTTTGATATCTCGGCATGACTTTGGGCCTAGAGTTTCATAGAGGTCTGTCCACGCGAAAATGCGGGGTTAGGTCGATGGGTTCCAAAAAGTGAGCTAATACACCCAAGGGCCTGCTCAACTTTGCACAACCGAGGATTAAGCTATGGCACGGCCTGGCGAAGACCCACTTAATGCGACATGCGCAACCTTCCACGTTTACTCTAGGTTCATGCACTCGGGCATTAGCCGAAAAGTCGTTTGTATGCCATGTGTTGCTTCAAGGATTCTCATTTTACTATGGAGACTAACTGTCCACGTGTGGTAGATAAGCTAACTGGGGTGCATGGCGCAGCATTAGAGGTATACGCGCTATCCCAGATATGTGGATAGTGGAGTCCTGTCAAGCTCACATTGAAAAACCTTGGCTTCATATGAAAACTAATTGTGTCAAAGTTACCACTTGCTATCTAACCATTCGACTATCTATGGCTAGAAAAAAAGAATACTCTTTTCGCTCGCTATACTGTCGCGTATGCCATCCCTAGGTTTGAAAGACCATTGCCAGCTGCGTTGAGAAGGTAGCCAGGGAAGGCACCAAAATACGCATATCTTGCCACGTAACTCTGCGCATCCATCCAAGGCAGAACCTGTTGCAAAAATGCAATCTGTTGAGCTTCCGAGCCATAACATTCAAATTCTGTCACCCATACCGGTAAATGGAGTGTCTTGTACGCATCGGTGACGTTGCCCATAAACCACTCTGCTCCGCTCTGGCCATTGGCAGGAAAGCAATCTTGGTAGTAGTGAATGGCTGCGAAGTCAAAGTGACAGCCAGTGCAGTTCCCTAAGAAGTACTGCGTCCACTGCGCCGAGTTATAGTTTCCGCCTGACGATGAACCTACGTTGTTCCACAGCACGTTCGGCATACCAATCCCGCGTGAGCCTGCAAATGGCTCGATGTAAGTTTTGTACCCAGCAGCAGCGTTAGCGGGCAATATATTTGAAGATGCCGAATAAGTCAGGTCCGGCTCATTGAAACCGAGAATATTCTTGGTATTAGCGGTCTGAACTGCAGCAGTCCATGCGGGGTCGGAGCCACTCGGGAGGCCCCAGAGCATAGGCACCTAATTAGTTCGTTAACTGTGCCCAAATTGTTTTATTCATGGACCAAAAAGAGCTGCATATATGATATGAGTTGGAAAACATACAAATTCGAAAGACGCATCAAGATTCCAAGAAGGATATCCCCAGTCATAACCCCAGGAGACTTTACTGTAGCCTTTGAAGAGGTTTGCGTATCCTGCATTGGCGGAGGGGTTGTTGTTGTTATATGCGAGACCGCGCTTCCCAGTTGTAACCGGTGTGCTTGTTGGTGTGTTTGATGATGTAGTCGATGGCGACGATGTAGAGGAATACACATCCAATCTGTTAGGGCCTCCACAGGTTTCGGCGCTATTGCCATTGCATTTCATGTTACACAAAGCATTCCCATCAGGAGCAGGCCCGCCCCCATTTATCACTGAATTGCCGCACCCTGAACTTGTTAGCAATGTGGCCTCGAAGGAGTGGCGAGGTTATGTACTCACAGCACTCGCCCGAGTACTCGGTTCCAGCAATACTAAATCCAGCTGCCATGCAAGCTGTTTGACATGCTTCGTTTTGCATGGCCGCAGAGCCACCAGGAACCGATACAGCATTAGGTAAGGCTCTCCCCGATACGTTGTCTGTGTAGCAGCCTAAGAACTTCCATGTTGCCCTTGTTTCAACTGTAGAGGCTCCCTCTGCTGAAAGAGTCATACAATTGGCTCCTAGTAGAAGCACGGAGAAAGCTGCTGCCTGTAGAATGGACATATTGCGCAATATGTTTTGAATATAATGAGAGAAAAATTGGAAGTTGATGAGATGCAGTTGCGCGGGCGATGTTCACTTTTAAATCCAAAGCAAATATAGCTTCATAAGATTAGTACGTCATCACGGGGAGAGAAATCTACAACCCTGAGGTTGCAGACCTAGAGGTTGCAGGGATGTTTGCAGGGTCGCAGCACTTATGATCTGCTAGTGATCATGCACTTTTAAATGAACCACTAGCATTGTGGTCCTAAAAAACCAGACGGGAGGGCAGCGTTATTTCCAGGGTGACAGTAAGAAAGCCAGGGATGCAACAAAGGCCATAACCCCGCGATCGTTTTCAAGTCGAAAACAACTAGTTGTCATTGTAGAGTGATAATAGAGTGAGCTAGTCGTTCGGACCGAATATCTACTCAAAAATTAGCTAGCCACATTTGAGGAGTGGGCTCGCACGCGGCTTGGTTTGTAGAGGGCATGGTTCGGGGCGGCCCTTCCCCCACAGTTGAACAGCACCGGGAACAGTAAAACGATCACTCACTTGCACTAGCACAAGGTGTGTAGCCTCTTGGTTTTTCAAAACTCTGTCAGTGTTCAGAATTGAGGACGCTAAAAGGACAGCGGATTACCGGAATTAAGATGTTACTTTAATATAGTAGCGGACCGAATCCGCATGACTTACTTCGCTTCCCTGCACTATCCTTCGCAAGATCTCCATTTCAGTACTACTCTCGGGACCATCCGGATTAGCCCTAAGCATTTTCGTTTCATAGCCGCCATAGCTCCGTGCGGTGGTCAGACGACGCACGGCACGGGAAGTGGACGTACGGCACGGGAAGTGGACATACGTGGTATTAAATTAAGGTCCCTCTCAATTTTCGGATCGTTTACCTTGAAACAAGTGGCGTTCTGGGTTCCGCTCCTCCGCTAACGACTAGCTGCCTGCTACCCCAACCCGTCACACACCTTATTTTGATAATGGCATCGTATATGAACTATGCACGCGAAGGTATCTTTCAAGGATCCGTAACGAATTTTCTCACCCCGTGCATGGGCGTCCCATTAGAGCATTGGAATCAGACCATGCTACTTCTGAGGTGCCACGAGTCAAAGGAAGAGCTGGCTGCACGCATGGTTTACAATCGAGTTTAACAATCGTCTCTCTCCTGGATGACTTCCGCATGCATTATGCCGGTATTCCGCGTCGCTGCCGTGCTATATACTCTTTAGACTAACATGCGGTCTTTTATATCGGGCATAGACTACTAATTGTTTACGTCCGGTTGCTTGGCAAAGCAGGAAGCTTCCCCAGGCCTGTGGCCATCCCCGAGCCCGCATGTCATGACTTTGGTTGCTTCTCTCCTCCACATATAAGACTCCATACCCCGAGATTACATTCTATTTAAACACCTTCAAGAGTATTTGACGCCTCATTGATCTTCTCTTTTACATAGTAACATTGTGTTTCCGCCACTTGACTCCCTTGCAACAAAAATTGATCTTCGTTTTACTACAGCTACTTTTGCAAAATGGCACCAGTATGGTCTATGGTAGTAACTTCCACCGTGGTTTTCCACTTGGTGGAGCCCGTTCTTGGCTTTTGGCGCAGTGAGAACCAACATCTGCCAAATTAAACTCCGTTCTGGACGTTCTGACAACCAACTACAGTGAGCTGTAGTGTCGCTCAGATGGGCCGGGTTGTAAGCTTTGATCCCATCTAAACGGAGCATTCTGCCGGGATACTGATGATTAATTAGGATCCTGTCATTAGTTTTGGACAAGTCAGCCAGCATGTCCACAAGATTTCAGGAGCTAGCAATATCAACATCAATTCGACTTACGACAGTTTGGTAGCTGCACCGTGCACAAGCTGTCAAATTCAAGGTAGGTTACTATCCACCTCTTGTTATGATATTTTGTGCTGATAAAACTAGCCGATAAGTAAGCTATACGACTGTTAAGTTTTTAAAAATTAGTTTATAACAGCTTTTAGGAGCGCATATTGGAACCCGCAACTATACTATCTACATGCTAACGGAAAGTATGAGGAGGTGTAAGCTAGCCTATTTCACCGAAAACCAGGCAGAGGCTAACCGGGTGCCAGTTATAACGGAGGCATGGCCGTATACTACCTTGGAAGAGTAAGCCCTAATGAAATATTAATTCGGTTCCTTACTTATTGCCATCAATAGGGTATGGATGCAGCGGGTGGCACCAAGGCCTCTCCGTTTCCAAAAGGGCTCAAGTTTCTCTCTGGCAACAACAACGCTAGGTCCTACGATGCCAACACAAAGACTTATGGCAACGCAACGTACCCAAATGTCCCTGTTGCAGACAGAGTTACGTTTGCGTGCATCGACTACAACAATCCGAAGCCGCAGGCTAATTACATGTCGGACACCAACTGGTAGGTCAATGGTGCCTGAGGTTTAAAATCCTTACTAATTTCCATACAGCCCAGACGGCATGCGAGCACAGATTGATTTCCAATCCTGCTGGGACGGTGTTAATTTGTAAGTTGACTGGAACTAATCGAACGAGCAATACTAACATCGCGTTAGGTACAATGTAGGCTTCCCTCAACTTTGTCCTGAACGACCCAGAGCTCTCCCAAAAAAATACAAGATCCGCGCAATCACCCGCGATGTCAACTCAGAGAAAGCCACCAAGCTCAAGGAGAAAGTCGAAGTCGTCCAGGGCGATGCGAATGACCCGGCCTCCCTCAAGGCAGCCTTAACCGGCGTTCATACCGTCTTCTCATTAAAATCTCTCTATATTATAATAAGAGGGTAATACTGATACTTCTTTGTAGGCCGATCAATCCCATGTGGCCTATCTATCCCAGATAGATAATGGAATCTGTCCACCTACCCACCCAATTCTCTTACCTCACATATTCATTGAGGTTCTCTACTCTATAGGCGATATAAACCAAGATGGCGGCAAGTTTGTCTTCGCAAATGGAGATGAGACGGGTTACAGCTTCCATGGTAAGTCAATATTGCATCTATGGTGTCAAACGGTATTAACAATTGGAATAGGTGATTTTATTAACGGTTTGTGACATCGGAATGATTCTCATATTAGCCGTTACCTGACCTCTATTTCTAGGCTGGGATATCCCTGTTCTCACGTCTGCTATTAATGATTGCTTGATAGGGGTTGAATCTGGGCAAGTAGAATTTCCAGGTCATCACTTCTCAGCTAATACCGCCTTGCAGAGTTGTTGAAGAATGCCCCGCCTTTTTACCTAGCGACGACACGAATTTCGCAAAAACTTGTCCAGAAACAAGCCCAGTCTATCCATGCGAGCCAGTTCATGGCATAATTGACAAGCTACCAGGGTGCATCACGCCAACTGGCTTTAATCACGTTGTGCAACCTTCCGACAATACGTGGTAAGTTTTCAAATATACGTTCCAAGTAAAGAGACTTTAATTTAATATTCTCGCAGCCCTGGAGGAAATGTGGCTTCCTGTAGCCCAAACTTCTTAAACGCACCGCCACTGCCCTTCCCTGGAAATGCTCAATACAAATCCCTCGGATGCTACACTGAGGCAACAGGTGCGCGGGCCTTGACTGGTAATCATTATGCTAGCACAACAGCCATGACTGCTGAAGCTTGTATTGCTTTCTGTGCTGGGTCGAAGTATGTTGGGGTCGAATACGCCTCAGAGTGTTATTGCGGATCAAGTATGATTCCCATCTTTCCAACATATTATAGAACAGAACTAATGCTGGTCCCATCATCTAGGCCTAGGCTCCGGATCGGCCCCTGCTCCGGCGGGTGACTGTGCCTTGACTTGCTCTGGGAATCGCTGGGAAGTGTGCGGTGGCGGTAATCGACTTAACTGTATGTGTTCCCTAATTTCACGTATACTCGAGCTAACCCTTTCACCAAGTGTACCAACTTAAGTGAAGAATCAAGTTAGATGGTCGATTTTGCTGGTTACTTCACTTTAAGCCTAACAACTTGAAGCGTTATCTAGTGCAACACATGTGTGAGTTTTTATCGAATCGTTCTAGGGCGTGTAGATAGCTTTATATTTAAATTTGGAATCTCAAGCTATTTGAAATTCTAAAGACTAAATCTTCAACTTTCCGAATAGTGAGGGATTATTTTCGAAATCGGACTCTAAAGCAATAAAACCTTAAGGGTTACAACCGCGTTTAGTCATAACTATAAAACTCTTCAGGGAGACCGCAGAGGTTTGTAATCGGATTTCTAGGGAGCCGCAAGCGCTTATATATATTCCTCAGTTCTCCTGCGCATCGTTTTAACGCAAGACCCCTATAAACCAACAACGGCCGGGGTAGCGCGTTCGGACCGTGGATATTGCTACATTCCCCCCTAATCACGTGCCCCTCCCTCCAGCCACACCACCACTCCCC
>JPKD01000122.1:0-10512 GCA_000750935.1 Pseudogymnoascus sp. VKM F-4519 (FW-2642)
TGGGCAAGAGGCTCCATGGCGAGCGAAGTAGTCTTTGACGGTGCTCGCCTCATCACCAATCTCTCCAAAATATACAGTTCTCCCACCTGTTGTCAGCAACAAGAGTGTATCAAATTGCGCGAACAACTGTGCTGATGGTTGATGTATTGTCACCAAGACAGCTTGTCCGGCTTTGGCAAGTTTTTGAAGGAAGCGAACAGTATTGAAAGCAGCCTGACCATCGAGTCCTGATGTAGGTTCGTCGAGGAAAATGAGAATACTTGGTTTTGCTACCAACTCAACGGCGATAGTAAGACGCTTACGTTGCTCGACCGAAAGGCCAGCACTAGGACGGCCAACAAGTGTGTGCTCGAGGTCATTCAATTCCAAAAGGTCGATGATAGTGTCAACGTACTGTAGCTTTTCCTTGTCAGGTGTATCACGAGACTGGCGCAAAAGTGCCGAAAATTCGAGAGCCTCACGCACGGTCGCTAAGGACTCATGGATATCCAACTGTTCGACATACCCGGCGGATCGCTGGAACGAGATGGGAATGGGACGGCCATCAACTAAAACAGATCCAGAAATACTGCCTTCGGTTTTGCGTTGCGCAAGGACGTCGAGAAGAGTAGTCTTGCCAGCGCCAGAAGAACCCATGAGAGCCCCCATCATGCCGGGCTTGACGTAACCTTGCACATTGTCGAGCAGGACGCGATCACCCTCGGATGTTTTGACAGTATACGTCAAGTTTTTCCAGGTGAAGATGCTCTTGTTGTTGTCGAGGTTCTTAACGACGCTTCCTCCTGACATGTTAGAGTTCGATTCGGCTGGAGATTTCTCCGTAGCTTGTATCTCCTCGTCTTTTGGTAGCAATAGATGTCTCGACTTATGCTGTTGCTCCCGAGGAAGAAGAAGACTGCGACCACCTTCTCCTGGAAGCTTCCACCTAGAAGTGAAGAAAATAGTGGCCGCAACAAACAACACCCAAAATCCGCAGATGACGCCGATGTTGCGCCAGATATGGCTATGACTAAAGGACATGGAGTTCAGGTACTCGTCGCCTGTCAGACTCGTGAAACCCGGGGTTGCGCCACCCACACCAGCACAAGATTGTCCACCAATGCCATCCGTATATCCAGGACCGCTGGGAATGAGGTAGGGGCCAACACATGGGATTTCTTGCTTATGAAACTCATTACTAAGAAGAGCGTCAAAGCCATATGCCATTGGATTGATCCAGAAAATCCAAACAAACCACGGATGCATCTCAGGCTTCGTGATCATATAACCTGTGTAGACAAAGAGCGCCACTACTGTTAGGCCTGAGACCTTGGTTGCGGCGTCGAAAGTAGGAAAAGCGGCGCCAATAAGACGGAAGAGAGATGTCATGGTCATGGCGGTGACGAAGTTGGTAATCCAATAGGTGAAAAATGCTTTGGGCGTACTCTCGAGACCAACCATGAAGTAGAGAACCAGTCCAAAGTGCGTTACCTGGAATAACAGGACAGGGAAGTCAGCGACGACTTGGGCAATGCAGATCGCCGCTGGATGGTACAAAGCGAAGGAGCGGTGCTTGGCTAAGATGGGTCTTCCAGTGAAGGAATCGGTGACTTCCGACAGAGCTATAAGGGAGTTGTACAGGATAGAGAAGAAAAGGGCACCTCCCTTAAGGAACAAGCCAGCTGAATTGCTAGGAGCAGAATAGAAGAGAGAGCCGCCGAGAAGGGCCTGGATGATTGTGGCAACTTGCTTCATTATGAGTGTCGACTTGTCACCTAGCATAATCTGGTATTGCCTAATGACGGCGGCCTTGACTTGAGTGGAGAAGTTGGTAGTGAAGGGCGAGCTCTCAGACACCATTCTGTGCTTCTCGTATGCAACCATTTCCCGAAAATTGGCCGTATTTTCCTTGGCTTCTTCGCTTGCCGGATAGTCTCGACACTCATTCAGCATGCGGGGCTTGATCTCCGAATGGCCGTAGGCAGCGACGACCTCGTCGGCGGAACGTGGAAACTTCTTCTCTGAGCCGGGGGCAATGCGGCGTTCAGTTGGAACGGTTACACCCGTCAGGAAATCGGCGCGGTTGGAACCAGAGACGCGCATGAAACCAAGATTCTCCATAAAGGGTATTGCTTCCATCTGAGGACCGTAAAACATCTGCTTGCCATTGTCGAGGACCAGCACCTTGTCAAAATGCTCATATATGCCATTGCCCGCTTGATACAGAGTGACAATGGTAGTGAGGCCCAGTAGGTCAGTCATCACCCTGACAGCCTTGATCCACTCGAGTGCTGTGCTCGCATCCAGACCTCTCGTCGAATTGTCCCAGCAGAAATTCTCCATAAAGGGTATTGCTTCCATCTGAGGACCGTAAAACATCTGCTTGCCATTGTCGAGGACCAGCACCTTGTCAAAATGCTCATATATGCCATTGCCCGCTTGATACAGAGTGACAATGGTAGTGAGGCCCAGTAGGTCAGTCATCACCCTGACAGCCTTGATCCACTCGAGTGCTGTGCTCGCATCCAGACCTCTCGTCGAATTGTCCCAGCAGAAGACACTTGCGCGAGTCGTCATGCTTTCCAGGATAGACACACGTTTCCTTTCCCCGCCAGAGACACCGCGGACGTAGGCGTCTCCCACCTTGGTGGAGGCCGTGTGGGAGATGCCTACAGACCGCAGGAGGAAGTCCTTGTTGTGCTGGGCATACTGCTCCGCCGTCTCAATGCCTGGTGGCAGATGATAGGGGACCTTCATGCGAGCGGCGAAATCGATGGTGTCTCCAACGCTCAAGGTTGGATAAAAGATTTCCTCCTCCGTATTCATGATGATCTGGCCCTTATATTTTTTGGCTTCCTCGGCGGTCATGTCTCCGAAGGTGACGTCTCCGGTGATTTCTTCGTAGCCCAGCCGATGGTTAGAAAGTACGTTCAGCAAGGTCGTGCAGCCTGAGCCAGGACGTCCAAGGACCAGCAACATCTCGCCGGGCTTGACGCAGCCGTAGGAGTTATCGATGATGGTCTTCATCGGCTTGCCTTTGCTACCTTTGTGGAAGGGGTAGAATTGGGAGATGGCGTTCTCATTGAACGTCGCTTCGCTGCTAATGCCTTTGACGGTGAGGTTTTGCCACGTGACACCGAGCTTCCTGGGCTTCATTCCACCTTGTTCGTCTCGGTCCCTCATATGTTGCATTTCTGAGGCCATGTGCCAGGTCGATCTCGTAGCAGAAGCATTCTCGTCGACTTTTGTGGTAATAGTTGTGTTGTCTAGCGTAATGGAATCATCTTCCATGTCTGACGCCTCAAGCGCCATTTTGAAGTTAGGAAGCTAGTACTCGAGTATTGGAAGAAAGATTAGCTCTTCAGGCTGGAATAACGAGGTCATACAATATTGCGGAAGAAGTGGAAGGTTACTAGCCGCGTAGACGAGAGTATATATGAGTCGGAAGAGATGACATGACGTATAGCGAGGGGCATTTACTATAGCCATCCTAAGGGGAGGCACTACTCGGACTTGCTATTCAAAGCATTATGGATCTATTCAGGGGGGAACTGAAGCCTCCGGAGAGGCAAAGTGGATGAATGCACTCTGGGGGGGACTGAAGCCTCCGGAGAACTAGGACTCCCGTTAGAGAGGTAAGGAAGGTGTGTGTGGCGTACCGGAGTACAGACGTACGGATACTACTGTACGGACGTATCCTTAGCGTCGCCCTTACCCTCACGCAAACCTTTCTCCGCGATCACTAATCAGCCTCTGCAGGCGGACTTCGGCTTTTTTTTTCTTTTCCCGAACCATAACCTTAATCGAGATGAGGTGAGTCTCGGTGTGGCGAAGATTACCAACCCTGCATTCCAAAACTCTCCACGGAGGGTTTTAAAAGAGCGCTACGTAGATCCTTGGCTCTCTTGCATTGGCATCGCAACCCGTACTACAGCACTGCACACTATCTCGGACTCTTCTACATTGGCCCAGATCAAGCTTATCCTCACGGTATATGTCCAGACACGCTTATTGGCATCCTCAAAGATCGTCATGGGCGCTGTAGAAATCCATCCATCGCAAAGACGAGTCTCATGTGAAATTTGCAGGAAACACAAGTCTCGATGTCGACGCCTACATGTCAACGACCTCCGTTGCGCGCAATGCGTGCTGCTGGGTGTTAAATGTACTCCTGGACTTCAGAACAAAGTTGGAAGGCCTCGGGGAGCGCTTGCTTCTGACGACAAAAGTTCCAAACAACCGCCAAACAAATCAGTCTCTACTGTCAACACTGCTTACACTACGCCTGCTGTTGGAAAGCACAACCAGGCGAAGTCTCCCGGTAGATCGCCCGAGGCTTCTCCACTCTTAGGAGGCAACCAGCTGGACTGGTGCAGTGTTATGTCTCCAGCAGTCACCGGAGAACCAGTCCTCGTTACGACTGCGAGTAACTCCTTGGATACGGCACCTGCATGGCCAACCATGGGAATGGACTTCCTTGGTCAAGCTTCGCTTCCTGGGGATATAACGAACGACTTTGATCACATGTTCCCCCCGCCGGACACCGATCTAAACCCCAGCTTCACAATCTTACCTTATTACGCACTCGATACAACCGTTACAACCTCCTCTCCCTCCGGCCGTACCTACCCCGCTGCTGTCGAAATCTGGGCGCCTTCGAGGCAGGGCCGCATCGCAGGAGATGTTCCCGTGGCCTCAGATGCCTTAGTCAAACTTTCCAAGCTCAACCTCGACTTACACACCCGTATGGCGGCCGTTGAGATGAACAAATCGATACTGGATCTTGACAGCTTTATATACCAAAGCGGTGTATTGCACATTGACGACACTACGCTAGCTGAGTTCATGCTGAAGACGTCACAAGAGTTTCTACAGATCTTGACACAACTGCTTAGCAGTCAGTCGACTCCCAGTCATCTGCGTGCTTTGCGAACGACGGACACAACGTTTCCGAACCCACAGTCATTATCGTCCTACCATGATAACCACTACTTGTCGCCCTCGCCCTCGCCTTCCTCTTCAGCCGGCTCTTCAGATGTCTCGAAGCCACCGCTGTTAGCACCCATAGCGCTGATCATCACGAGTGTCTTCATTCAGCTTATATCTCTTTATGAGTTGACCCTCGAGCATCTGACTACCCGCATCGAGCGAATTGCCATGAACCCCATCCGCCCCATCCCAAACCTCTCTTCCGGAGGCTTACCCGTGGTAGAACCATGTATACAAGGCATGCTGTTTTCTGAAGTCGTGGTACATCTTCTGGAGAGGATTGAGCGGCTTTTAGGTATTGGTGCTGTGCATGCTAGTGGCGACGTGGGTTTGCTATCAGCTAGGCAGAGAGATGTGCTTTGGGGTGAATTAAGCGGAAGCCTGAGCGTGCTGCTCCCCAGTCATGGCGTTATGAGGCCGGCCAATGTAAGAAACACGTTCAAGAAGGTGGCGGTTATCTTAAAGCAGATCTCTATAGATGAACTGAACTGGTGAATAAATCAAAATATCAAAGTAGTCGTTACTGCATCTGTTTTGCGGCAGCAGGGCTAGAGTTCCCGAGTGATACGACCAAACCTTTTCATGATGGCGCATCTTCTTTCCGCTTGAACATAGTTATCTATTTAGGCACAGGGTGATGATGTAGAAATAACGAATTCTCTAAAACCAGTAAGTTAGTCTCTGAATCAAAAAGTGTAGAACGTAGCGTTGGTATGTTAAAAATGCTATTATTATGTAGACTAGATACAGCCGAATCTCAACTATGTTATTTCAATACAACCCTGTACACGCTTCTTAACCGCTAAAAGAATCTTTCATTCCCGCTTTATGCTACGCTGACCGTTGTCGTAAATTGCCTTCTTAACAGTACGCTTATTAAGCCCTACCGCACTCTCTATCGAGGTGTCGAAAATCTTTCTGGATCCCACGGCATTGAGGAACCAAACCAATGTAGCCAGCGTACCCTTCCACACATATTCACCCTTCCCAAGTGCGGGATTTGAGAAAATCTGATGGGCAACTTGGCGCGCAAATTCATCCGGCTTTATGCTTTTGGCTGCGTGCGATCGACTCCTCTCTTGAACGCCCGCCTCGGCATCAATGTAGAGACTATCGGCGCCGAAGGAGATGTTGTCAGGTGACATTAGTCCAGTTGAGACTTCGCCCATGAATAACGTAACCACTTTGATTCCAAGAGGAGCTAGTTCGAGCCGGAGAGTGTCAGAGTAGGAGGTGACGGCCGCTTTTGAGGCGTTGTAGTTGGCAGAGAAGAGAAAGGGGACACGGGAAACGAGCGAAGATGTGTTGATGATGGTAGGGGGGAGGCGAGACTCTGACAGGGAGGCTAGAAGGAGAGGAAGGAAGGCCTGCGTCATGTTGAACAGCCCAAAGACGTTTATGTCGAACATGTGACGGACGCGGACGATATCCGCTTCGACCGCTGGAGCCTCGTACACTGTCGAGTTTGTTAGTAACCGTACTTCTCGTACACCCAGGTTCTGCTCGGGTCAAAAAGCGGAGGGAAGATGTTAACATACTTGTACCAGCGTTATTGAAGAGAATGTCCAACTTTCCTCCAGTCCGCTTCGTGATCTCGGCCTTTAGTGCAGCAATACTCTCCGCACTCGTGACATCCAGTGGAAGTATCTCAATACCCTTCGCTTCAAGCTGGGAAAGAGACTTGGTTGAGCGAGCGGTTGCAAAGACACGCACCCCTCGATTCGCAAATTCAAGGGCGAGAGCATGACCGGACGAGCCGACCGAGCAGCTACAGTGCCAAAATCATCAGTTTCGAATTTTCTTACGAAGAAGAAAAAGAAGGAGCGACGGTTTAATGGACGTAACATACCCTGTAATAAGAACTGATCGCTTTGGGGACGAAGACATGTTTAAAGTTGCTAATACAATAGTATTTCCGATGTGAAATTTACTTCTCGTGGTGACATGATCCTTTTGTACTTGACCGAAGCTCGCCATACAAGATCGTTGGTGTTTTCTTTGTCATTATTCTGTGTACGTGTGCATTGAGCCACGTCCTACGGACGTACAATGCCTCCTTACTCGGGTTAGTTACGGCCGTCACGTGGCGCCATCGAGACTCGGGGCCGTTACGGGTCAGTCGCGACTGACAGCCTTAGGCACATAGCGTAAGGAAGCCTTAGGCAAACAGGGAGTTAGCTGAGTCGGAGCGGTTTCGGGTATTTAAGGGCACAGCCATACAGGGTTACACCTTCATCTTTTTTGTATCCTTCGTAGTAGACCTATAGGATAGAATACAGCATCACCTCCGACTCGCGCTCCCACATGCACTTACAGAGAGCCGTATTCCCTGTGTCCTTACAGTAGTGTGTCCTTACAGTAGTATAGGAATTGTGTCTAGTAAATCAGGTTACAGTCTATGCTTATCTTCTCCTATAATAGCCTAAACGGTTAACTATATATGTCTAGCTAATGTAGGCTAGCTAACAGTAGTCGTGTTATTAAGGGCATGCTCTTTAGCCTATTAATGTAGCAGCTAAAGAACAACCAGTCTTGTAATGAGTATGGGTAGAGTGCTAGAACGCATAGTATTCAAACTAAACTCTGCCCCCTTTCTAAAGGGGGAGTTACGCCTTATATACCTAGGCTTCGGTGCCGGAACGCCAGCGTATCCGTGGCGTACTGTGATTGGTAGATTTCCCCCTCTTTCCCCAACCCTATCCTAGCCTATCGAATCGTAACCGAAACGGTGGGCTACGGTCAGGCCGACTAGCGACTGGCCTGACCGTAGCCCCCGTTAGTAGGGCACGTGATGCGCGCCTTACTAACGCCGAACCCTTCGGCAAGCTCACCGCGCTCCCTGCCGATACGCGGCCGTACTGCCAACGACACCCCCTACGCCCCATGCCCACGCTGCCCTCCTAGCACCCGTGACAGTTAATGTATTTTATAAGTAAGTTAGTCACCTAAGTAAGTTATCTATCACAGCTGCCATTATACGTAGATAATCATCTTCCTGTCCTAGCATTTAGCTATAGGCGTAGATCTTACTTAGATCCCTCTCCTTAAAATGAGCAGTCTACCCTATGCGCTTTAGCTAGTTTGTGGTCTTATGCCTTAAGGCACTATCTGCTAGAATTTTCTATAAGTTCTCCTGCTACTCTTTTCTATATAACTACTACTCCTTAATATCATTAATTAATTAGCACTTTAGCCGGCCTCTTTTGTTAGTTACATCCTCTCCTGCCTACTTAGGTACCTTTACATAGAAATAATAGATGGCATTTCTAGGAACTATAAAGAAGGTCTACAGTTTGAATCTAGCCTAGTATGCTAGATCTACCTTCAACTATGTCTAATTATGCTCTTCGTTATAATGCACCCTAACGGCTTTTTAACTAGTTGTGAGGAATCTGCATTTTTTGTACTTCTTACATACGAATCCGTTGCAGAGGGTGAGCCTATTAATTGCTAGAATTGAATTTCTTAGTCTAAATTGAAAATTATAATCTACTAGCTAATTTATTTACAACCCTAAATATTCAGCAACGATCGCTTTCTAAGTCTTTAAATCAAGATCACTATACGTGTCTACTAGGTGTCTAGCTAAGTTTGTAATTGCATACCTATGAGTCTTACATATTAAGGCCTAGTGCGCATCGTCGTAGATCATCTAGTGCACCATTTCTAAGAAACACCTTAGACCCTAATGACTAAGCTAAGCCGTAACCCTGAGGATTTAACGATGGCAGCTTAGGGTTAACTTAGAGTAAGGTCTTTCTCGCTCACAACGTCTCATATAATATTGGAATTCTATACGAAGGTCTATTTAAGGTCTACAGACAGTCTACGAGCTTCACAGGATTCAATGGCTACGATAAAGGGGCAAATGATGTCTCAGCCTGTCAGGGTGGTAATTAGGAGGTGGTATTTGGCACCCCTGCTTTGGCGTTCGCCAAATTTTGTATGGGGAAATCGGCTGACTCAGCTGGTATTTGGGCCCGAATACCAGCCTCTTGGTTAGGTGCACATGTGAAGGTCCATATTGAGTTCCACAGCATCTACCTTGGCCCTGACACCTGTACCGCGCACAGCAGCGTGCAAGTGGGCTATCAACCGTTATACCATGCCACTGTTGATGTGGTACTACCGACTATGGAGAGACAGACACGAGAAGAGGCAACCTCTCCTACTATTTAGGGGGGAAATCACCATCCGACACGGAGAAGTTGGCACCGAATATTGACGCGGTTCGGACGACGGTTAAATTCGCCATATAACCCTACCATCGCGCGTGTATTGCCTGGCAGCTGCAGAGCATTATTAGGGGTTGATCGCGATTCTGATCGTGATGATCGTGATGATCGTAAAGCTGATCGTGACTGACACCGAACCAGGGTATACTGGACCCTACCATATATGCCTACCACCTGTGCCGCTTTGCAATTTCAAGTCGACGGGAAGCGCCGTCTGGGCCATCTTGGCCATCTCAATCTGCCTCCCCTATGACGTATGTCTGACACCTGCACGGCACCTACAGCCCAGGCATTCCCCAACTTCCGCTTGCGGTAGAGTGGGTAAACCGTCCCCACCGCCTAACGCTTAACCTTCGTACTGCCGTATTCTAATTCATTTCAGCGCCTTTAATGGAAGATTCGTCTGTTGATCGGGTAATGATGTGGCGCATATACGAACTCTCAGACACACACCCTGTACGCCACATGAAGAACTCTACGCCCTTAATGCACAGTAGCAGGCCGTGCCCCGAAATTTAAATGTCTCTCAAGCATGACAAGAAAGGCTTGGACAACCTCAGCGCGGGACTGATAAGGGCTGGGCATGCGCTCTTTGCGGGAATCTTTAGCAGTAGTCGTGTTTGCTAAAAAGAATAGGCTCATTAGTTTGTCGCCACAACCCCCGTTGCGGGCTCCACACATCTGCCAGAGGATAAGAATATGGGCACCGTCTTGCTCGTCTTGACCTCTATTCTGATATTCTTTACCACCAAATCTTAGTTGGGGTCGGCTAAAATAAGACAAGAAAGTCCGAGATCTACACACGTGACAGCAGCGGATAGGAGCGTAGGGGTACTGCTCAGCATCCTGCGGGTCGAGCGTTCCCAACAGATTGATGAGAGGATCAATAATGACGAAGACGTTGAGGAGAACACGGGCCAAACCGAGTCTTACCTCTTTCAGAACTAAATCACCAAATCACCAAATCTTGATTGGGGTCGGCTACATGTCGGTCTTATGTAGATCTGTATGGCGCTATTAGAGCCGCTGTGCCATGTGGATCTGCATTATCATACACAAATTGGCAGTCCTAGTAACGTTCATTATGCACTAATTCAGAAAGATGGGCTGTCAATATGCCTTCAACATCTCGTAAAAATCGCCTATAGCGCGTTATCTGGCATGGAACCGGTGTTTACGGATGTACTTGTATTAGTTGAGATGAGAACGAAGACCTTGTATAGTCACCGTAGAGTTAAAATGACATGGAAACTAGGCAACTACACAATAAGGTTGGTTATGTGCTGGTTGTTACCTGTTTGAATATCCA
>JPKD01000125.1:0-20356 GCA_000750935.1 Pseudogymnoascus sp. VKM F-4519 (FW-2642)
CCGGTACCTCCTAATCCTCAGGTGCCTGACTGTCTTCCGGTACCTGTAAACCCAGGTACCGGACACCCATCAGGTGCCTGATAACTGACCCTGCCTTAAAGATGGTCAAATCGCTAACATTCTCATTACTACTATAACCGGTGTGTCGGCGAAAGTGCGGACGTAAACGCTAGCCGTAACAATAGGGGCGGTGGACTCACAGGAGTTAAGCCATCTAGGGAGTGTCCTCTAAGGAGAGAGAGTCTCTAAAGAGCTTTGTCTATAGAGTAGAGACGAACCTAGAGCATACTCCTTAGTTATATAAGCACCTAGGGATATAGCTCTCTATAGTAGCATATAGGAGTGCAAGTTAGAGGTAATGCTATATTCTATCCTATAGGTCTACTATAAAGGATATAAAAAAGATGAAGGTGTAACCCTCTATAGCTGTGCCCTTAAATACCTAAAACCGCTCTAACTTAGCTAACTCCCTTCCTATTCCCTTAAATACCTAAAACCCCTCTAACTTAGCTAACTCCCTATTTACCTAAGGCTTCCTTATACTATATACCTAAGGCTTATAGTTATAATTAAACTATAATAGCCCTAAGTCTTAAGGGTGCTATATAACAACTGTAACTAACCTAAGTAATAACTATAACTAACCTAAGTAAGGAGGTATCCTTATAGTAGGCTAGCTATATAATAACGCCTACCTAAGTCTATAGCCCTAGGATTTAATGTTAGTAAAGTATATATAGATATCTAAAATGCTTTAAGACAAAGATAGAGACTTAGGTAACAAGTAGAACTAGGAGGGGAAGTAAGTTAACAAAAGTAAAGATAGTTTATACACAATGTTATTAAGCCTTATAAAACTAGTGCCCTCTTAACAAATGACTTTCTAAACAAATGGCATTTTCAGTACCTACGTTCTAGGTTATAAGAGAAAGTTGGGCATATAATGAGATTTAGTTTAAGGATACTACTACTATCCTCTTTTATATGTTCTTCCTATTTTAAACTACATGTGTGATCACCCACACGCTAGTCGCATCTTCTGCTGCTCATATATAGGGATGTTTAATAGGGAACCTCAATGACACCGTTTGCAACAGAGTTGCAGCTTGGGTCACCCATGTTTCCTCCGTTGCCAAACATCAACTTCTTCTTGCCCTGCACAGTAATGATTCTCAAGCTACGCGAGTATGCTGACCACTGGCCCACATCGACAACCTTCCATCCTTGTGGGTCAGCATTATCACTATTAATGAAAACCGGTTCCTGAGAGCCACCGCTGGCAATAATCACGCCTGAACCGTCGCTCTTTCCTGGGTTGGCAGTCCAGATGACATAAGGGGAGCCGTAGGGAACACTGTGGTTGGTATTGTTCCCGACAAGAGCAATGCCTGTCGCTGAGTTGAAGTTCAGGGGATTAGAAGCGGTCTTGTAATACACTGCACACTTTCCTGAACCACAGTACTCGTATGTCATGATGTATTGGTTTGTAGACTCGATGTGTGCGACAGTGGTCATGCCGGGTCGGTCATTATATGCAGAATAGGCAACGTCGTCGACTAGGGCAGACCAGGTGTGGAGATCATTGGTGGTAACGTGTACCAGTTTTTGGGAGTGTGCTGAGTCACGTTGATCAGAGAAGTAGCACACAAATTGGCCGTTGTACATCATGAGGAAGGGTTCCCAGATCGCTTCATGGCCGCTGGTGATATCCTCGGGGCCGTTCCCGAAGGCGATGTGACTGACAAAGTTCCAGGTTTGCGCATTGTCTTGACTGACGTAGAGGTCAATATAGACTCCGCCTGTCAGACTAAATGGGGTGGAAACGCCTGCAGCAAGTATTGTACCAGCGGCATATCCGCCGAACGCTTGAGGCAGAGTGTATAAGAACGGTTGGAAGCGCATACCCCAGCCGTTGACCTTGTCTGTGATAGCCGAGAAGTTGGACCAGGTTGCGCCTCCATCCACTGATTTGTAGATGGGGTGGGTGACCAAGGGAGGTTCTGCTGGGTAGTTCTCCCATGTCATGAGGAGGGATTCATCTGGAAGCTGGAGAGAGCGTGCATAGAGAGTCTTCCATTGCACGGCGGTGGCAGCTGGAAAGAACAAGATGTTATCATTAAAGTCTGTAAATGCAGATGGAGTTGGGTTTGGAGTGACACAGGCCGATGTCAAGAGGATGGATGGCAGCAAAAAAAGGCCGCTGATGAGCTGGGTGTAATGCATAGTGTTTGATAGCATATAGATAGAGATGGCCGATTTTGCTTGTGGAAATGAGACTGTAGGATGCGATGATAATAGGAAAAGCTGTCCTAAGAGAGTAGATCGTTGGACTTTAAATACTCATTCCGATGTCGAACACTCATTCTGAGGTCGAATTTGAGAAGGTTCGTCAAAAATACCCAAACACTAGTCTATCCTTCCCCACGGGGAAGCTGATTGAGGGGCGGTGGTTCTGCATGCATAGTGCACGAAATGTTCTTCTTGGGGAGTGTCGGCATCTCGTAACTTTATACCCCGCAAACGAAGGAAAACCTGGGGAATTGTGGGTTTACCAGGTTAGATGTATTAGTCTTGTGGTTGTCTGTTCCTTTCCATGGGTAAGCCGACTTAGGGGCTGCTTCGCATGCACAGTGCACAAAGGGTTCTTCTTAGGGAGTGTTGGATTTGTGGAGTAAATACTCTCCAAATCTGAGAAGATTAGGGAAGTGTGGAGAAACTCGTGTGGCTAAAACATGTAGTGGGGGCTAGCCCGTACCGACGTCTGCCACGCGGCATTGTGGAGGACTTGCGGAATATCGGGAGCGGACATCCAATAGCATTTTGCGATATTTCCCAAGCAAGAAACCCTACGGCAAGGTGAGGCGCATTGCGGGGTAGCTGGTACACTGCGGATACGGCATATGTATGGCCGCTGTATATATGGCCCGACAATCCGCACTTCGAATTTGCGTCCTTTCGCCAAGGGTCACTATGCAGCAGGAACTACCGCCCCCACAGGGTCAGATACGCTCTTCAACCAAGAGATCTGTCTCAGTTAGCAGGGCAAGTGCGGCTTATCCGAGAAAAAGAGCAGTAACAGCATGTCAAGTTTGCCGTGCTCGGCGAACCAAGTGCGATCAGAAAAAGCCCTCCTGCTCGTTTTGTGCCAGCATCGGAGCGGAGTGCAACTCGGATCCTGGGTCCCTATCCGCCTTTGACCCGGCAAGCATTGAGATCATTGAGCGACTAGATAGTCTGCAACGAAAGCTCGATTCCTTTTCCCAGGTCCCACTTTTGGACTCTGCTGTGCAATTCAACGACGGAAATGGCGGAGATAAAAACGCACACCATAACAACAGACCCCTCGGAAACTTCTTACCTGGAACCCTGGATGCAGTTCTGAAATGGCCAGTTTTCGAGCACCTTACTCTGCCTGTCGTACAAACTCCTAGCCAATGCAGCCCAGCCTCACCATGTTCCTCCACACAAGCACCTTCCATTAGCGATGAGCTCCATCCAGCAGCATGCAATCAGTGGCTAGATGCCTTCTTCCGCCATGATCATTGCAAGAACCCGGTCTTAAATGAGCAGGGTACTCGACGCTTAGTTCGCAAAGTCTGCCAGGAAGGCGTGGGCTGGGATGCCGAATCATGTTTAGTACTTCTTGTCTGTGCGAATGGTGCTCTGGCTTGTCCTTTGTCCAGCCCTTCCGTCTCTACCAATGAAGTTGCTTCGTCGATTGCTAATGCCTTATTCGCGGCATCATTAAAACGACTTGGAACCGCGATGGGGTCTACGGGTGTTGTGCAGGCGCAATGTCTCTTTTTCGCCGGTGTTTTTCTGATGTCCACTCTACGGCCATTCGACGCATGGCGCATGTTTCTGCAGTCACTCGCTATCTGTCAGAGTTTCACGTACTGTAATCAACCTGACTCCATTGGTGACGGCAGGTCCAGGTCCACTGTAGAGGCTGAGGAAAGCATTTACTGGTCATCATGGAAGTCAGAGCGGGAGTTAAGGTGGGAATTAGGCCTCCCCGACTTTGATGAAATAGGTCTTAACACCCCACAATCCTTCCCGAGCTGTTCTGAAAGTTGCGAAGCCGACAATCTTCGAGCCTGGTGCTTCTATTTATCTGAAATTTCACTTTGGCGATTGGAGACAGCAGCAAAGAACGAAATAAAAAGACTCGTCCTCGAGACACCAGGTCAGGTCTTTGAGGCTCTAGCTGAAAAGGCTGAAGAAAACGTTCGGCAAGTCATTGCCTGGCAAGATTCATTGCTAGATAGTGTGAGCATTGCGGAACACGAGTTACCAACGGGAGATGACGGTGATATTCTTCGTTTCATTCTCAGAGGGCGTACCACATACTTTCATGAGCTGATTTCATGGCCTTTCATCTACGCTGTGGTAAATGATGGAGAAGACACACCACATATCAGACAATGGGCATCAAGAGGCTTTGATTTTCATCTCAAAAGACTAAGTATCAACCGTCCAGGATTTTACCACAGACATCACGGTACTTGGCTAATGATACGGTCTTCCGCTCGGAGTGCATGTATCTTGCTTGCGGGCGCCCAGGCTTCGTCCACGTCTCAATTATTACCACCAAACTGGCAGGAGGCTGTCGAAGCCACTATTTCGATGCTACAATTCTGGTGCAACGATAGCGCAGGACTTACTATTGCTGTTGATCTTTTGAACCGCCTTCTTTTAAATGTTTATAATTAGCAATAAAGACGCGCAAAGGTTTTCTTTAAGAAGATGATCTACGAACATTAAATAAGAAACAACAGTTCTCAACATGCGGCGACTGAGTTCTTACTATTCTCCTACTGTTATTTGATCTACATACAGCACGCTCCTTCTACGCAGAACGTGTTGCTCAAGCCTTCCACTACAATTATAATGACAGTGGACACGCGGGTCACTAGACACAATACACTCGATGGATGTGAAAAGCGCTGGAGATCTCATATGGAGAGAGGAAACTTAAGAGAAGTCTATGGGCGCCATGTATAAGAGGACTTGCTTAATGCGGGTGCTTGGAGGCGTATGGGTGTTGTAATAATAATATTGTGCCTTTTATTTGCAGGTTTTCCTTCTCTGTTCTAAAACAACACCAATGTCACAACCTTATTATTCGTGTATCAACCAACGTTGCTCACCAGTTGACTCTTTACAACATAGTAATCGCTCGTAGTGCCTTGGAATCGCCTGCAAAAGCCGCAGCCTCGATTGTGACCTCCTTGCCTGGCAATACGAATTCACCAGCCACCCACCTCTGAAGAGGTCTCACTGACACGTCCATTGTGACGTCTCTAAATTGCCCTGCATCCAAGTCTATCGGAAGAAATCCCAAGAGCACTCGAGACGGGAAGTCGGGCATATCTGCAAGTCCATAGACTTGAATAACATGCCTTCCGTCGCGCGGTCCGTTATTTGCGACGTTAACATGAATCTGTATTGTATCCATAATGTTGCTAGAGCCCAAAGTGTCTATGCGAAGATCGGTGATGGAGAAGGAGGTGTATGACAGTCCAAAACCCAGAGGAAATCTAGCTTCTACACCGAGCCTGTCGAGCAGGTTCTGGCCATGCCAACGGTCGTATTTGATCTCTGTCGCTTCAATGTCGAAGTATGGGAGATGGTTCTCATCCTTGGGAATAGAAAAAGGCAACCTCCCACTAGCATCGGTGTGGCCAAGCAAAACATCAGCCAAACCGTGGCCACCTTCTGAACCTGCATACCAACTCATAACAGATGCAGGGACTTGGTCTATCCATTCCTCCATAATAACAGCACCTGCGGCTATTATGGACACAACCGTATGTGGATTCACAGCTGTGACAGCCGCGATCAATTCAACATCGTCAGGTCGCAAACGGAGCGACCTGCGATCCCCACCAGCCCCAACTTCAAGTGCAGAGTCCAGCTTGCCAGCGCTTGTATCACCCTTTATAATAGCAAGCGTTTCTTTCTCTTCATCTGTTTCTGCCAGAGGAAACAGGTCCAACAGGCAAATATCAGACTGTAGAGAAGGAACAACGTATTCACCCTCATCGGTCGCATTATACCCTACCACACAAATAACAAGATCGACCTTCTCCGCAAGTTCCCTTGCCCGTTCCATCGAATTTGATTCCTCGAGGATAATGTCAGCGTGAGGAAATGCGGCCCTTAATCCCTCGACTGGCGTCACTACATGAGGAGCAAAGACTTGAGAAGAACCCTTGTCACCGGTATTTGGAACATTTGCTAGTCGGCCGACCACGGCGATTTTCGATATCTTCGTCGCATCGAGTGGCAGCAGAGGCTTACCATCAGCTGTAACTGGTTCATTCTTTAATAGAACGATGGATCGACCTGCTACCTCCCGAGCCAATGCCCTGTGCTCCTCGCAGAACACGACGGAGGATTCTGGCTGACTTGCACTAGTGTCCACTGAAAACTCAAGCTGCTTCCGTAGTATTCTTAAACAGGCCAGGTCTACAACCGACCAGTCAAGCTCTCCGGATTCCAGTGCTTCCGTAAGGTACATGCCTCTCTGTTGTGTGAAAGGGGCCTCAATATCCAGACCATTTTTCAAAGAAAGTGGAGCATCTCGAAGACCAAAAATAAAGTCTGACAGAACGAACCCATCGAATTTATACTCATGTCGTAGAATATCCGTGAGCAAAAGTTGACTTTGGCCAGCCCATTCGCCGTTAACTGCGTTGTAGGAGGACATCACAGATGCCACACCGCCTTCGATGATGCGTTTAAAATGCGGGAGATAGACTTCGTGTAGAATGTCCTCTTCAACTCTCACATCTACTCGAAAGCGAGCATTCTCCATCGAGTTCAGCGCAAAGTGCTTCACACAAGCCATGATATGTTTTTGCACACCTTGTGTAAGGGCAAGACCGAACTCTCCTAAGAGTATAGGGTCCTCGCTGTACGTCTCTTGAATTCGACCCCATGCAGGATGCCGCGGCAAATTGACACACACACCTGCAAAATAATTTGCACCCTGTGCTTTTGCTTCTAGTCCGATTGCATTGCCGATACGTCGCTCCAGATTGATGTCCCAAGTTGCACCGCGAGCCATGGGCACTGGGAAGGCTGTCGAAGCGCCCATGACAACTCCACGAGGGCCGTCTGTGAACCGGATGCCGGGGATTTCTAAGCGTGGGATTGCACCCATAACAAAGGGTACCCGGTTGTAACGGTCACGAAGGATTCCTCGTAGACCTTCGTAGAATGGCACATCGCCATCGAGGAGATGGAGACGCTCGGTTTTGGTCAATTCCGATAGTAGTCTTTGCGTTGTTTGAGATAAAGGCTCCCCGTTTTTCTGAGCTTGAACTGCTTGCTTAAATGTGTACGTCGGTGCCGCCGTTTGTCTCAAATGGGCATCTCTGGGCAAAGTAGAGATTGTAGTTGTCAACATCTTGTTGTCGTCTAAGGGATGCGATCTCAATGGGCTGGGGGAATTGGTTCACAAAGCAATGATAGTAGACAATGTTGGGATTTAGATCATATTTCAGTCTACTTTCTCAAGTGCAAGGACCATATGATGCCCACAAAAAAAGTACACTTATAGGCAGATGCTAAACTCCGAAGTCATTTTTTGAGCATCATATCGCAAAAGTACTTTGATCGGGAGGAAGAACATTCCTTACATTTCTCCCGACATTCCCCTTCACAGTCGTTGATAAGCTGGGGAATATCGGCAGGGGAAGGTCAGCAAGGGAAGGCCAGCACGGGAAGGTCGGTAGGGGAAGGTCGGCAGCAGAAAACTAATAGTTCTAGAGAGACTGTAAGATCTTGCGTGTGCGCTAAATGGACACCATTTGCTACCATACCCGTACATTATTGTCCACTTATTACGGCTCCACTAACTTAAGAGAGTACGCTAGCCGCGAAGTATCGGCAACAACAGACAAAAAATACGGGATAGTCCCGCTAGCGCAGCACTTCTACAACTTAGCATCCGTCTTGTGTTGGTCCATGCTTATTTCAAGAACGCCCACCTAATAATGTACTACTATGTAATTCAGTTTGTCGTTATCCTTGCCATATAAGTGCTAGAAAATTGCACTACCTTATTGGTCCGGATCCATTATTCTCCCAAGCTAAGGAACGCGAGCCGTTGTGGGGACTGGGGACCCCACAAGATGCTGTGCTATACTGAAGGTCTCCTGGCGACTCACCCTCCCAGCATGCTATATAACTCACAACATCGTCTCGAGACTTTTGTACTCAATTTCCTCAACATACGCAAGTTGCCAACACGTCTCCTAACATGGCCATCAATCCTAGGACTTACCAAGTAGGTTGTCCCGTGCATCTTACCATTGCATATGTTAACACTACTGAACAGTTCCTGGTTGGAGTTTTTGCCTCATTCGGCTCGTTCCTCTATGGGTACACATCTCCGTATAAATTTTCAAAATTCGACCTCTAATCTTGTGCAGATATGATCTCGGTGTTATCGGTGGCGTCGTCGCTGCTAAATCCTTTGAGTCTACCTTTAAAAGTCCAAGCCCAAATGAGACGTACGTCCATATCATATCTAGTTCGTGGTGGTAGCTAATTTCATTCAGTGGCGCTATAGTCTCCGTTTTTACCGGTGGTGCCTTCGTTGGTGCTGCTGTTGCCGGACCTTTGGGTGATTGGTTTGGTCGCAGACTCACCATCATGATGGGTGCCACTGTCTTTTGCCTAGGTGGCGGCCTTCAGACGGCTGCTCAGAACCTTGGGTTTTTATACTCTGGAAGACTTATTGCGGGAGTAGGTGTTGGAGTCATGGTTATGATCATTCCACTGTACCAAGCCGAGATTGCTCACCCTTCCATTCGTGGACGTATCACCGGTCTCCAACAGTTTATGTTAGCCATCGGAGCCACTGTCGCTGGTAAGTATCTTTATTCTTAGAATATCTTAACAGCACTGAACTTTCCATAGCTTGGACTACGTATGGCACCAATCTCCACCTTGGCCCTACGAACAACAACCAATGGCGCATTCCTCTTGGAATCCAGATTGTTCCTGCTGGAGTACTAGCCATCCTTATTCTGCTCTTCCCTGAATCTCCCAGATGGCTCATCGATCACGGCAAGTCAGACCAAGGCTTGAAAACGCTAGCTCAGCTGCATGCTAGTGGCGACGTCCAGGACGCCTGGGTTCAATCCGAATACGAGCAGATTGAAGCCGCTATCGCTCACGAGCATGAAAACTCTGCTAAGGGGTATCGTGATTTGTTTACAAACAAGTCGAGCTTCCGACGCCTCGTTCTCGTCACCGCACTCCAAGCATCTGTACAGATGACAGGTGTTTCAGCAATTCAGTACTTCTCTCCTCAAATTTACGCCACCTTGAAAATCCCCACGCAAGATGCCTTGAAGTACCAAGGTGTTAGTAATATTCTATCTACTCTTGCAATTCTTTGCACTATTCTCTTCATAGACCGACTTGGCCGCCGTTGGCCCTTGATCATTGGCAACCTAATTAATTGTCTCTGTTTCATCATCGTCACAGCTGCAATTGCATCTTTTCCAAACGCATCGCCATCGGCTCAACATTCTTTAGGCTGGGCTTTCATTGCGACAAACTGGATGTATCAAATATCGTTCTCGTTTACGTGTGGTTCTCTATCGTGGATTATTCCTGCAGAGATCTTCGACACCAAGACCAGGTCTAAGGGTGTCTCCATCGGCGCGATGGTCTCATTCGCCTTCAACACCATGATTGGACAAGTTACCAGCCCGGCTATTGACAGCATTAACTGGCGCTACTTTTTAGTGTTTGTTGTATGCAACTTTACCAATGCTGTCTTCTTCTGGGCGTTTATGCCCGAAACCGCGAAACGCCCACTCGAGGAGATGAATACTCTGTTTAGTGGTTCGTCATGGTTTGTTCCGACAATGAGGAGGGAGGACTTCGAGGCCCATGATCTAGAATATAGGCTGGCAGAGAAAAGAGAAGGAGAAGACAGTAACTGTTGAGGATTCTGCGGATTTCTAAAGCACTATGATGACTTTAACAACGTATAACTTAGTTACAACATCTGTATTATATGACACATCAAACTAGCACTACTAATAGTTTAATGTACACCCGTCTATATTCACTAGCTTCAATTCTCATTTGCACTTCTTCTATACCTTATCTAACAAGTTATAGACACTAATCATTAGATTAGTGTCCGTATACTAGAATTCCTCAAAACGAGGGTGCGACAACGACGCTAAACCCTATGTCGTATTCACCCGGACCACCCAATGGAAGGGCGATCCGTGCCGAGTACGCGATTCTTGATTGAGCATGGTCAATAACGCCTCGACGACTTCCAATACGCCTCCTCTTTCGACATGGTTTAATCACAGTTAGCTCCCCAAATCAACTGCAGATACAGATAGGTTATATAGCATGTTGGTCGTCCCTAGCTATGTACCTCCTCCCATCTTTGAATTTCCCACCAGGGTTTCACTACTAGAAGTCCGCGCCTCGAATTCCCTCGCTGCGTCTACCTTGCCTCCAGGGCTCGTGGCAATCTTCGCCGGTGCAACCAGCGGCATTGCTGAGCCAACGCTAAAGCAATTTGCAAAGCACACTGTGAGACCGCGCATCTACTATATCAGCGAGTTCGAGGAAGCCAGTGACCGCGTAGCCAAAGATCTGAAGAAGTTTAATCCGGAGGGTGAGTACATATTCGTCAAGGCGGACCTCATTACGGTCAAAACGGTGGATGAAGTCTGTAAAAATATCAAGGCTAAGGAGGAGACCCTCAATCTCCTCTTTTTGACTATGGGAGTGGGAGACTCCTATCAAGAATATACAACAGCAATAACTCCTCACACCCGCGCCTGCTTTTTTTTGCACCTCCTGCCTCTTCTCCAAGCAACACCATCCTTCCGTCGCGTCGTCACCATTTTCTATGACACCGAAAATGACAGTATCGCCGTCTCTGATCTCCGGGGTCGCAACAACCCCCTCCGCTTCCACGCAGCCACATTCATGACACTCCCTCTTGCCACAGCAATGGCGCCAGGCGTTTCATTCGTCAACTGCTTTTCGGATCGTCTCAGGAGGAAAACTAAATCCAAAGCTACGGGGCTCTTAAGGGTGAAGAGGGTTATTGACCTTTTGCTATATAAGCCCATCTTGGAGCCAGGCGCGTGCTATTTGTTTCTTGCTACAAGCGCGAGGTATCTTGTTGGTGTGAAGGGCGAGGTGTCGGGTGTGCCAGAAGGTTCAGTAGCGGAGGAGGTTTGCAGGGATTCAGCAACTGGAGTGTATTCTATTCAAGTAAATGCAGAAGCCGAGAGAGCCAAGATGAGAAGGGCTTAGTTGTGGACAAGGTATAAGAAAGGTGTGTTTCAGAGCCAGCAGCAACGTGGAGGGGTATGATTTCGATATGCAACTCTGACAGGTCTCGGAGTCTAATATCTCACCTACAAACCACATTTTCTACTATATACATTTATGTGGACAATCCTACCTCATTCGTGGTTTAATGGGCTAGGTATTGATTCTACAATTCGCATCACTTATAGTCCACGTAATCGAAAAAGTGTAGTAGGTCTGGGTGGATAATATTTTTTTGGCGTAATCACTGATCAGTATCTAACTTTCCACATTCTGCCAGCTCCACCGTGCTACATAGACGGCAATCGCAGGTGGATTATCGGAGGCACATTCACAAGAACGATGCTCATATGTAACTTCTGTTGCCAAATAGAAGGTCACGTTATTGTCCTGTTCTCTACAGATCTATTCCAAACTACTAAGCTGGACGTGAAAGTAAATCAGAGTCCCTCCGAGCCCCAAACGCTCTCAAAAGTAGCATCCTCGCCGACTACCATCCTGTACACAGTTCTGGCATACTCGCCTGCTTTCTTCGAATTTTCCACAGCCTTGTTCATCAAAAACATATTTCGGAGAAGAACAAAAGCTTCCACAAGATAATCCTGGAGCATCCCCCATCGTTCGATTGAAAATGGCGTCTGTGGAGAGTCTGTGCCGCTTATGAGAAACCCTAGTGCAGTAAGAATTTTACCGGCAGCTACGATGCAATTTCTCGACTGGTTTTGAGATGCATAAGCTTGTGCCAAAGCCAACTGAGGGTCCCAGACGAGAAGACGAGGGACTTTGTCTGCCGGCTGAGAATATGTCTGGTTCAATTCACCAACCAATCGCTCGATCCGTTTCAATGCGCCACTTCCCAATGAAGATACCTTAAATGCCGTCTCTATGCTCTTTCTCAGCATTTCTCGCTTCCGCAGAACAGGAGGAGCTGTAGATTTGTTATCAGAGCATATGGAGCATGCACATTCAAATTCCCAATTCTCGAATTTTTTTTGGGCGTCTTTCGCATCGCCTTTGATGGGGCAGCGGTACCAGAATGAGAGCTCGGTGTCTTTTTTGATGTCGCAGGTTGCACGGATAATCATCATGTCGCCGATGAATGATCGACGGGTGTTGCTGGTGCAGCTGTGGTTGATGTATGACGATTGGGTCCAAATGCCGGTGGAATGAAAGGCACTATCTGGCTCTTCCTTATGGTCGCGAACTTTTTGTTGCGAGTTGATGCTGGAGAGTGGACAGCCAAAAGAGTTGAAGGCGATGCTTCGCTCCACCTGAAAACTATCAAAGCATGTTAGTAGAGCAAGTGGATTTTCGAGGGGTACTAACGTATCAACTATTGGTGTCTGGTCGACAACTGTCATGTCAACTCCTTTGTAATCCCCATGATACAGAACCTTGAACACTGAAGAAACCGAAGGGTTATGGTACATCTTCTGAACAATACTCGTAAGAAGATCAGCTTGTGTTCCCATAAAAGCTGTATTGGTTTCAGTGTTCATCAGGATGCTAATCGTCGATTCGCCTGCTTTTTTGGCATCTGATTCCTCGGGGGCGTAACAGTGGGCAAAGGCTTTCTCGCACAAAAGCAAGTCACCCGCTTTCACAGCCTTTGTGACAAATAGTCCTCGACCCTTGGATGCGGCCTGCCTGACTTCGATAGGCCCAATGTAGGTAGCATGATCCAGGTGAGGAGGCCTGAGCTTTTTGGCTTCTGCTTGAAGAAGTTTGAAGTCAAATTCTCCCGTTTTCTGCTCCACGAGCCGGCTTTTGGCACGGTCCAACGACGCGCGAGCAAGAACATTGAGTGGATAAAGGCGACAAAGCATCCCAAGTACTTTGCAGCATTCATCGAAGCGCCCGAGATGGTACAGGGCCTCTCCCGCCCTGAACATCGCTTTCTCAGAAGCATTCTCGCCAAAGTTGGGAAATCCTGTGTCGGATAGGGCGGCGTCGAATTGCTTCGTTCGGAGAAAGGCGAGAGATCTGTTGCGCTTGATAGTGTCTGCCTCGTCGGCCGAAGTTGGTTGTGAAAGTGCATCAGAGTAACTTCGGGGTCATTAGCATGAAATATGCTTGCTTGATAAAGATACTCACATAGCAATAGATTCCCAGAATTTGCCTTCTTTCATTGCCAAGTTCCCCTTCAGCTTCAATTCCTCGGCCAACACCTCAACTTCGATGACGCGCGGTTGCCAATCTGATGGGATCCTATCATCGCTGCTCTTGAGCTGAACAACATCAGAGAGATGGTCTGCGCGCAACCCATACTCTCCATCGCTCATCATCTTGTAGTAGGGTTCCTTTACAAGAAGTATAATCCCCGTATCTGCGATGTCAGTTGCAGGTCGTGTTTCCTCATTTTCCTGCTGGTACATCTGCAACGACACAACATCGGTGTTTTTGTCTTCGGCCATTACCATAATGGCCGTCATCCGGTTAGGGGGTGTAATGCATCGTAGCAGTATATACCTGCCTCGGTGATGCGTCTCGAGTAGAAGCTCATCAATCGTGATATGTTTGAGATCGGCCACTGGTGTAATGCATGGAGAGTATGCTGGCGCAATGAATGATGTATTAATAAAATGGCCGGGTTTGTTTTGTCCCACGGGCCCCATGGCCATCATGAACCTCATGTACGCATATTCAGGGGGCTTTCGATCCTTAGGTCGCTCGCCTTGACGTTTTTTGGCTTCCTCCAAAGTCTTTTTGAACTTCTTCAAGAGTTCCACATGCTGTGAGCTAACATCATGAGCATCCATCTGAAGCAATAGCTATTGTTTTGCTTTGGTTGTGTGGTGGTTTTGTGTTGACTGATGGTGCAAGTAAGACAGCTGGTTTCCAAAAATGTTGGTTGTAATATTTCACCCTGTCATTACGAACGAAACTAGGCTGTCATCCCTTTTTAGGACTTATAATCCCCCTTATTCAAACAGTAGTCCAACAGTTTTCTTTGTTTGTTTGCTAGTGCCATTACTACATTACTACTCTTGCACGTACTAGATGATTCCTCAGTCCCGCCGGGAGCCTACCTCTGATACAGTAGCAGCACATATCATCAAACGAGGCTCGCAAATCAAATAAGCAGATAATCACAAAACACTCTCAAAGGTGTCTAAGTATGTTCTTAAATGCGGCTAAGTGCGTTCTTTGGGACTCATGGAATTGGTTGACCCTAACTGCATATATAGACCGGAATTTCTACATAAGTTGATTGCCACCCAGCACCATAAGGAACAACACGGTCTACAGACGATCCATCGCCCATTCAACCACATAAAGGTGATACTTCCAGTTTTTCACATATCAAGTAATAATTGCTCACCTACATACAGCTTCTCATTCTCACCGTTGCTACTTGCAAGTCAAGATGCCTATCTCCGAAGAGAAAGAGAAAGTCATCCTAAAAGCCATCGAAGACACTGGCTTGTCGCCTGATCTATTCGAAACATTCAAGAAGGTCGCCGATGATGATGATGGATTCGACAATGATTCTTTATACCGTTACGTAGTCGAAGTTGGCAAGACTATCAAGGTTTTGAAGGAGACATTCAATGAGGACTATCCTGCTGTGCTTAGCCAAATGCTACCCATATTTCGTCAACTCCAGCTCCAGGTCGAGAATGACACTCTTAAGGGCAAAACTGAATCCGACAGTAAGTTCACGTATATCTCTCCATAAAACTTTTATAACTCGGGTTTGTTCTAGCTCGCACTCTACGATTGTACGTTTCCGGTCCCCTGAACATCACCAAGCCACCAACCATGCCCTCCAGCAAGGAGCCAGAGCAGGAGAACTCAACCATGCCCGCCAACAAGGAACCAGAGCAGGAGAAGTGACAAAGGACGGTTTGAGAAATGGCTTTCGATGAAGGGGGCTACTGTGAACGCAAGGTGGAATGAGACAACAGCAATGGAATGATGAACCTGATCCTGTGCCCACTGTGAAATGCTCTCCATATGCTATTGAAACTCATAAATTGTGATGTTATATTTGGGTACGATCACAGAAGGCTTCTCATTCAGCCTTCTATCTACCAACGGCCTTCAGCCAGCAATTCCCATTTGCCTCCGCTCACTCTCCGAGCAACGTCGCATCGAGAATGCACTTTTGGGATGGTTTTTGTTTAGACCAAACGGATCCACGGGTGCCAGAGAGATGTACGCGGCAGATCACAGATAGACCCCCCCTAAAAACGAACACATTGTGCGGAAGTAGCTGGCAAGCTGGCAGGAAGCAGTGCAGGGAGTTGAAGAGAGGAAAACACGAGGATGCAAGCAGGTATGAGACAAAACCATATTTTAAACTTCCTGCCTCGCAACCCCTCGCCTTTCTGATGGGGCACAGCACCAAACAGACAGCCCAAACCCAACAGAGTAGAAGAGTAGAAGCCAAAACTTTTTCGCTCACATACTACGCATCATGCATCAAGTCACGCATCACGCAGACAGACGTCAAACAAAATTCACATCAAACGTGCACGCAAAAGAGCACACTCGCATGCAGCATCGTGATCATCATCATCAATTCAAGCAAACAGGTCGCCCACAGAATCTCTAGCTTCCAAAGACAAACAAACGCCACATCCACAATCCACACATAGGCATCACAGCCACCACAAAGCCTCTCTTCCAAGCCCCCCAAGCGAAGAAGGTTGAAGTCGAAAAAGAAGTAGAGAGAAAGAATAGAGAGATCACAACATCACACAAAAAAAAGCCCGCAGCAAAACGAACACAACAAAGATGAAGACACCGCACAAAGATAATTCGATCGATCCAGTCAACATGCATTAAATCTCCACATCCAGCCGCCCACCCCTTTCCATCCCCCTTCGTCAAAACATAAGATAGCTAGCGCTCTCCCCTTCTCTGTCTCTCTCGTATCTTGGTTCCTTGTTTCCCGTTTTCCCCATTTCGCAAATTTGTGCACTATTAATACAGTTTCCTCCCAACGCACGCGCCGCATATAAACGTATGATATCCTCCACCCAACCCCCTATCCTAGTCTGCGTCTTCTCAGTCGTCCACAGCTTTCTCTTGACTACCCCTCCCCGGGCTTGTCCTGGTATCATTACCCCCCTAGTCGCGACGACCAACTTCCTCTCCGTCTCCCTCCAAAAAACGTAATAAAAAAGCCAAAAACAGAAGACGTAAAACGGTTTGCGAAAAAGCAGAAAAATGCACAATCTAACTTCAGGATCCGTTTCAATCATCGGGCTTCGTCCATCAATTCGTCCGTCGTCGCGCGTTTCATTTGAACACTCAACCCAGCTTCTTGCGTCGCCGAGTTGCGTCATATACCAACCTCCACCACAATCTTCAAACACACTCCTCATTCTAGGCAACCCCCATCATCCCATCATCCATCATGCGGTCATAAAAGCATCGTCTCATGAGGAAACATCGTATCGTAAAAGCGACACCCCACCACCACCCCCACCTCCATCAAGCTGCTGCTGCTGCTGTCTCGTCTCCGCCTCTACCTCCCCCAGATCCAACTCCCCACTCCCCCGGCTCGCATGTCCATTCGCACGCGCCCTCGCAAATCCAGCTCCCCACTCCGACCCCGGCCCGCGCGGCTGCCGCTCCACGGCCCCGCCTCCCGCAGCCCCACCACGCTGCACATCCTCGTACGTCGACAGCCCGTGCGACGAGCGCTGCGACCCGATCGCGCCGGCGGTTGGGATACGTGGTGCCGTGCCGCCGCGCTCATAGCCGAGCGCTAGGTTGGAGAAGGCAGCGGGCAGGTAATCGTCGCGCGGGGGTAGCTGCGCGTTTTGGTAATCGGCGTAGCGCGCCGCGTTGTGGGAGAGGTTGGCGGGGAAAGAGGAGCTCGAGAGAGCAGGCGACGAAGTGCGCGCTTGTAGGTCGCCGAAGGATTTAGCTTCGCGCAGCGAACGTGGGGCGCCGGTCAGGGTTCCGGGGGAGCTTGGCACATCGAGGAGGGCCGAGGTGGCGTTACGCAGGGTGTGGTAAAGCGGGTCACGCGACTCGTTGAAGTCCATTGTGGCGGCGCGGGCGAGGCCGCGGCGCGAGGTGTCGTTATAGAGCAGGCCAGACCCCATGGATAGCGGGTTGCTGCGCTTGTCTTTGAAGATCTGCACGTGGCGCATGTCGCCGGTTCCGGCAGATTCGTGCTCAAGGCCTAGCTTGTGGGCCAGTTCGTGCAGGACGCGGCGGTAGGTCGCGGGCACGGGAGGCTCGACGACGAACATGCGTCTGGTCTCGTCGTCTTTGAAGACAACGAGGCGGCCGTAGTAATCAAGCGTTGTAGCATCGTTCATATCGATTTCTGTTTCTGTTAGTGGTGCAATCTTGGTGATGTGGCTGGATGTCTGCTTACTCGTCTCTTGCTGGCCGCGCATGGACACCGGCGACGGCGAAGTGGCAGGCAGGGCAGAGGACAAAGAGGAGATGGAAGCCGAGTTGTGCACGCCCATCTGCATAGGTCGATGCTGCTCCTCGAGCTGTCCCCTCCTCTCACGCTTCTCGCGCTCGATGCGCTCCCGTTCCTGCAGCGGTAGCATCTTCTTGTACTCGACGCGCAGCTTGCGACCCTGCAGCTCCATGTGGTTCATGGCATCAATGACGGCTGCCGTCTCCTCTGGGCTCGAGAAATTCGCAAACGCAAGTCCGCGGAACACGCCGTTGTCAAAGTGATAGTTGAAGGCGTACGGCAGGGGAAGGTGCATTTCGGACATCACATCCGTGAGCTGCTCACGCTTGATAGCAAACGGAATATTCTTTATGACAATAGCCGTCGGGATGAGCTCCTCGGAGGCGCTGTCCTCGGTCGATGAACCCTGGCGATCTTGACGCTGTGGCTGCGCCAACTGGGAAGCGTGGTACATCGACGGCTGGTGTCCGTTCGGCATGCCCTGCATTGGTTGCTGGGTCTGCAGGCTGGGGTACGGCGCATTCTGCTGTTGTGGCTGGTCTAACCAGGTCTTCTGGATGTCAGCGGCGTGCCACGAGCGGCGGTCTCTCGGTGTACTCACTGCTGGCAGGGCTCCCCTTCGCGCCTGCGCTCGGTTCCGCGAGGGCGGGCCCATGGTCGAGCTGAAGGCCGCGGAAGGGTTGTTACTCCAGGTCTGCGCACCATCGTAGGCGTTGAAGGCTGGCGCCTGGTAGAGCGTCTGGGGTTGGGGGAGGCGATCGGGGCGTTGGGCATCGTAGCGCATGGCGGCGTACTCGTTTTGCAGGTATCCCTGGCCCTGCTGCTGTTGTGCGTAGGGGTCAAAGTTGCTCGAGACGGCGCGCTGTCCACCTCCGCCTCCACCGATATTTGGGTATGGGCGGTTCGCGTTTCCTGCGGGAGTCGAGCGGTTTGTTGGGTCGTGATACATTTCGTCGTAATTCAGTTGAGAGGTCATGGCGGGCAACGGCGGCGGATAGATGCAGTTCGCTCGCTCGTCGGTTTCGTTTGTTTGTGCGTCGTGAAAACCTGAACAGAAGAAGAACAAGGAGAAGAAGAAGAAGAGATCGCTGGAGAAGAGAGTCGTGAGCAGGGGATTATATGATTTTTCGTGATGCTGGTTTAACAGGGCACGCTTGGCAGCTAGCTCTCTGTAGCTTCGACCCCCACGACAAAACCTTTCCTATTGGCGTCGGTCGTAGTCAGGGCGACACGACGCAGGAGAGAAGTACGGCGGGTTGGTTGGGTATATAATAAAGACTCTCGAGCGGCAGATGTAGCAAGAGAGAGTCGTCTAATGAGGCCAGCGAGTCGGCGTGGCGGCCGAAAGAAATAGGATGAGGGCGGGGGGAGAGATTTGAAGCGGCGAGAAAGGGGAGGGAGAGAAGAAGGGGAGAGAGAAGCTCGTGAGGATCTTTTGTCGTGCTAAAGGACTAGCTCTCTGGGCGGGTTGTGGTGTCGGTCGAAGGTTGTTCCGCTCCGGAGTTGACCCTTTTTATTTTTCACCTAGCAACGGAAGGGCGTTAGGGAGGGAAAGTAGGGAAAATAGGGAAAATAGCGATGGGGATGAAGAAAAACTGTGTAAAAAGTTAAATACAATACAAATAAAATAGGATAAATGCAGGTACAGTAAAGGATGAAACAAAGAAGTGGGAATATACAAGTTTTATTAAGTAATGGTTGGTGGTTGTAAGTAGATTTAATAGGCAGCAGGGGGAAATTATGTTGCTCGTTCTGTTAGTAATGTTAGTAAGACCTCCCTGGTTTTGCTTGTTAGGGCGTTGCTACTAGTAACACCGAACGACGCAGGACGCACGAGGCACCAAATAGAAATGAGAAGGGGCGTCTGTGAGGCTCTAGCTGCGACATGTGAAGCGCGAATGATGCATGGTAGGACGTATATGAGCTTACGATATAGCATATAGTGGCTAACATTCTGACATATAGTACTTGCATCTGCGGAGTAATGCCGCACACTTATACACTTATACTGGCTAGTATAGTGATCGCATAGTATCGCCCGTAGATTTATATACTATTATAGTTGCTAGTTATCGCCCGTAAGATTTATATACTAGTTACTATAGTTATTACTTATCGCCCGTGGATTTACCGTAAGACCTACCTAACTTATATATACAGGAACACCAATCCCATCCTATCCCACACCACCAAACTAAGAGACGACCCCCGTTACGCCGCCAGTCTAGAGTACCAATCCAGTCCAAGTCCCCTAATTAATACACCAACTTTAGCATAACCACGCCCGGTCCCGGGAGGCAAACACCATAAATCTAGTGCCCGCGAGCTACGGGACAGGGCGCAATGGTCTCGGCCCAGCATGATGTACTCTCGTACCCCTATCCAGTACAGACCAGATGGACAAAAGATCATTAGAGAAACACACGCATCAGCATCTCAGTATAATTAATAGGTAAAAGCTACTACTAATTCAAGCTACTAATGCTATTTCATTTGTGTTTATTCATTACTCTCTATGCCTTGCAATTGCATCGACAATTCCAATTCGTTACCCCCATGTAAACCCGCGCATTCCCATCCCTATTTTCGCTTCCAACGGTATCACTAACCTCCTATAAATCCCCCCCC
>JPKD01000132.1:0-23345 GCA_000750935.1 Pseudogymnoascus sp. VKM F-4519 (FW-2642)
AGAAATCTAGGTGGCCACTCGCTTGGGGTGGCCACTCGCATGTGAAATACGTTATATATTGTTTTTTCAACATTGTTTTATTTTTGATTATTGTTTTGTAGTAAGTGATATATTCTCCTTGGATGTGAAAAATAAGGGGCGTTAGTTTTGAACTGAAAGGTAAGTAAGACAGCCAACTTGCCTTATAAAATATATATATTTAAACTGAAAATAAAATTGATAAGTTGGACTTATGATGATTTAACCTTGATTTACTTTTCAAATGCATTTTTCAGAGTTCTTTTCACGAGAACAGAAATTAGATATTGATAATGATGTTGTGATTGATATTTAAATAATAAAAATATAATAACTCCCCCCTGATTTTCCTACCTTAAAAATACTCCGAGTTTCGTCTCGCCGCAAGAATAAGATAAACTGCACAGATAACAACCTGCAAAAGTCAGCACACCACCACCCTCTCCAAAAACTTACCTCAAAAACCACCTCACCAACCTCCCCAGCGCCCTCTTAAACGTCCCCTTCCCCTCCGGACTCCTCGCCCTCTCTCTCATCATACTTTCCCTCCTCATACTCTCCCTCCTACTCATCCTCTCTCTCCTGATCCTTTCTATCTCCCCGATCCCCTCCTCTTCCCCCTGGCTCCTATACGGATGGTCAAACTCCGTAGTGCACCCTTGACACACCTTCCCATCCCTCTTATGCGTGAACCGCTTGTAGGGGCACTCGTGCTGCGATCTCCAGCGCTGTCTGGCGTAGTTGTCGAGGAAGTATTGGCAGGGGCGGGCGGCGACGCTGTAGGTTTTGTGGTGGCAAAGGTGGGAGGTGGAGATGATGATGCACATTTTGGCGGTGGTTGTTGGGTTGTGGTGAATGTGGTCGTTGTTGTTGGTAGTTGGTAGTAGAGTTGTGATGCATGTGGTTGTGCCCATGAGTGAAGAATTGTTGTGTGAGGAATGGGAGTCTGGAGGAAGGAAAAGAGGGGGTTATTATACTGGAAGTCGTGATGGAAGGTTATTTCCAGAGACATTTTTGAAACGAGACTCCATTGTAGAGTTGTTTTCGACAATAGACTCTATTGCGGATAAAACACACAAAGGGAACAATAAACTCAGGCCCTAGCCGCCCTAGGCCCGAGCCGCCCCAAGCCCCCTCAAAGACGCGCCGTGCAACCAAGAAATCTAGAGGAAACGAACGGGGAACCCAGCCAAAACAGCAGCCATCCCCATCATCACACCCCCCAACCACCAAGCGAACCACTTCCCCCCCTTATAAACCAACTTAATTGCATTCCTCCCAGCGGCACAGCGGCGCAGTGGTAGTACCACTGTCTGGACAATCTGGCCAGCGGAGGATAAAGGGGTTATGGGTTCGACACCCGGTGATGAAGAAAAAATGGAAATAAAGAAAGAGTTTGGAAACGAGCGATCAACACGACAACATAACATAACGACAAAAAGTAAAATCACAAAGTTGATTTTCTCCCTCATCAGATCTCGAGATCTGATGAGTCTTTTGCTTTTTTGACCTTTTGATGTTTTGACCCTTTGATCTACTGTATGTCGTCGTACACATACGCGACCTTCTTCTTTCTTTTGTTCATTTATTGCTTCACCTTGACTTTTCTGATATGGTAACGTATTTAAGCCTCTTTTTTGGCCGGGCAGTCAATTAGATCCTGTGGATGTCTCCATTCCAATGAATCACTGAGCAATGTTTGGCGTGGTGGAAGTTATTCAACTTCAGACTGCTGCGAGAGCACAAAGAAGATTCTGATACAATGTGTCTGACACGGAGCATAAAGAAAGGGTTGACTGACACAATGTCCTTGTACGATATTATTCACAAGTTACAGACTTCCGCATGAATAAGGGACTGTGATAACTTCTCCAACATCTCTGAATAGGACCACTATACTCAAACACAAACGACATTGTTCGACAGGGCCACCATCGGCACCAAGACAAAACGACAATACTGAAACCAAACCTACCTATCTGTTCATACGTCTCTCCTGCGGCGCTGTATAAATATACCTCACTCCCACCACCATGGTATCTTCCTCTCCAGAAACCCCTATCCACCCACATTCACACCTACACCTACTGACAACAACCACAGATCCCCACAACACACCACCACCGCCGCAAACATGTGCAACCAACTCACAACCAGCTATTCCTGCGGGCACAGCAAAACCACGCTCCTACACTGCCCTCTCCACGACCCCCAAGACGCCGGCGCCTTCACCACCCCTTCGACGTGTCGGCGCTTGAAGGAGACTATCAAAAAGCGGCAGTGCGTGTGCAAGTACTGCGATGAGCGGCTAGTCCGCGAGGCAGAGGAGGAGGAGAGGAGACGGAGAAGTGACGCCAGGGAGCGTGAGAGGAAGCTGATGAAGATGAAGAGGGAGTGTAGTGTGATGTAGGTGAGCAGGCGAAGGAGAGTGAGTATTGATGGGAGAGAAAGAGAGCGTTGGAGTTGGGTAGGTTTGAGAGTATGAATATCAATATGCTAATGGAATAGTTCTTACGATTTGTTTGCCCATGTGTTTGCCCATGTGTTTGCTCACACCGTGACGTTGCTATGATGTGAAGTGGAAGGTACGTCTTGAACGCTCCTTCCGCATGAAGTGTATGGTATGTCTTGATCGCTCCTTCCGCAGCTTATGAATTGCGCCGTCTCATAATCCTGAGCTGTTGACCAAACAGACATCATAGTCATACCACCATCACCTACCATGTCAGCTATACGAGTCTCGACTCTCCATCGACCCCTATTCGACATTATTTGACACCTGCGCCATCACTCCCTATTCGCCAGTCCGCAGCCAAGTCCACATAGTGTCTCGGCCTGCGCCGACCTGCCTCTTCTGCCTCTTCTATGGCTTCTTCGGCCTCTTCTACAGTTGCATTCTCCCAGTCATCACCCTCCGCATGGACCCCGTGATGGCCGCTGCGTCGTGATGCAATATGTCGCGATCCGCCCAGCCTCGCCGAGCATTCCTGCTGTCACGTCTGATATCCTCAAGAGGAAGGTGGTCGTTCGGGATTGTGGCTGACAAACGGCCATCACGTGATTTTACGTCTCCAAATTTCTCCAATTTCTCCAATTTGGCTGGTGAAAATCGGATTTTCCTAGCTCGCCCCATTAAAAATTGTGGCTCAACGGGCTCAATGTGAGACCTTTCTCATCCGTCGACATGGCTCAAAATGGACATATCGCTGGTCAAAAAATCATTTATATAAAAATGCTGACCTAGTAAATAGATATACTACCCTTGCACTCACCATACGGCCATGAATACGTCTTTTCACCCCAAGATCTCGTCTTCTTCCATCATTCCCCGTCATCCCCGTATCATTTTACGATCCCACCCAATTATGAGATCGGCGGTGGCAAGTGGAACCCACAGCATCGATTCAGTCGGATGGTTACGGCCTATCCAGCTACTTACCCCAGGTTTCGCAGATTTCTCGGCCACATTTCTTCTCGCGTATGGAAAGAATTTTCTCGAGTTCCCACTGCCATGTTCCATAGTATCCATAGAATGTAAGTAGGGGTCTTGCGAACGATCACGACATCGACGCTACTCTTCATGGGCCGCGCCGTCGTGGCTGTTTGCCGCTGGTTGAGCAACTAGGTAAATAGGGTCGCGACTCGCTCGTTTTTCTTTCTTGACCTCTCTCTCTCTTAACTCTCTTTCTTGATATTCTGTTAATCTCTTCCTGTTCCTGTCATCTTGCTTGTATGATGGCTTGAAGGGGATAGAATTTTCGCCAAGTTTTTGTATTATATACCCGCCCCTTTTAACGAGGCTTGACACATAGCGTGGCGACAGTGTGAGAGGCGATACACGTGACTCTACCCCCGTTACGACGATGGCTTCGTTTATCAGAAAGTTCTCAGGAGGGTCCGTTGACAAGAAGGACCCTGTGTCGAGTCCCAGCGTCGACTCCAAGACTAACCTCTCTGGCGAGGTTATTGCTGAAGGTACGATAGTATACTGAGGACCCCCCTCCTCCACCTCCCCCCATCCTCCCCACTCGGCTTGGCCACGAGCTAACCTTCCCCCAGAACAAGGCGAGGTCTACATCACTAGTGACGACCGCCGCAATGTTGGCCGCGTCTCTGCCGCTTTCCTGGTGTTCAACCGCATGATAGGAACCGGTATCTTCGCCACCCCCTCCTCCATCTTCGCGCAGTCCGGCTCCGTCGGCCTCGCCCTCTTCATCTGGGTCGCGGGCATGATCATCGCCGGCGCCGGCCTGGCTGTCTACCTTGAATTCGGCACCGGGCTGCCGCGCAACGGTGGTGAGAAGAACTACCTCGAGTATGTCTTCCGCAAGCCAAAGTTCCTGGCCACTGCCATGTATGCTTCCTACGTCGTCCTCCTGGGTTGGGCCGGCTCCAACTCCGTCGTCTTCGGCGAGTACATCCTGCACGCCGCCAACGTGGAGGTGAACCGCTGGAACCAGCGCGGCGTCGGACTCGCCTGCATCACCGCCGCCTTCCTCATCCACGGCTTCGCCCTAAACTGGGGTCTGCGTCTGCAGAACGTCCTCGGCGTCATCAAGCTACTCATCCTCCTCCTCATCGTCTTCTCCGGCTTTGCCGCCCTCGGCGGCCACCTCCAGCCCGGCGTCGAGAAGCCAGACAACTTCACCAATGCCTTCGCTGGCACCACCGGCTCGGCATACGGCGTCGTCTCCGCCCTCTACAACGTCATCTGGTCCTACATCGGCTACAGCAACGCCAACTACGCCCTCGCTGAGACCAAGAACCCCGTGCGTACCCTCAAGGTTGCCGCGCCCCTTGCCCTCGGCGCCGTAGCAATCCTCTACATGCTCGCCAACATCGCCTACTTCGCCGCGGTCCCCCGCGAAGAGATTCTCTCTTCAGGCCGCATCCTCGCCGCCTCCTTCTTCAGGAACATGTTCGGGCCCGAAGCCGAGCGCGCGCTGTCCGTCTTTGTCGCGCTGTCAGCCTTCGGAAACGTCCTATCCGTTATCTTCTCCCAGGGCCGACTGGTCCAGGAGATCGGTCGCGAGGGTATCTTGCCGTTCTCCCACTTCTGGGCTAGCAACGCCCCATTCAACACCCCCCTGGTCGGCCTCGCAGAGCACTGGCTCGTCTCAGTCATCATTATGCTTGCGCCCCCACCAGGAGATGCATATAACTTCATCCTAAACGTCATCTCCTACCCCCTCGCCGTCGTCAACGTCTTCGTCGCCGGCGCCCTGGTACACCTCTACCTCCACCCCTCCGCCGATCACAGACCAACCTGGTCGCCGCCCTTCCGCGCCACGCTACCGGTGGTTATCTTCTTCCTGCTGTCGAATATCTATCTCGTTGTCGCGCCGTTTGTACCTCCGGATGAGGGACAGAGCATTTATAAAGATATCCCGTATTACCTGCATTGTTTGGTTGGGATTGCGATTTTGCTCGCTGGAGCGCTCTATTGGCTTATCTGGGCTGTGATTCTGCCAAAGCTGGGTGGATATGAGTTGGATCGTGAGGTGGATGTTGATGCGCATGGGTGGAGTAGGGGGAAGTTTGTGAGGAGGAAGATTGAGTAGGGGAGCGATCTATGAGCTTGGCGTTTTTGGGATTATTTCCTGGATAGACTTTTGGGCTGTCCCTGGGTATGGGATAGATGGATATAATGGGACATATTAGACTACATAGAACTTCTTATTTTAAAATTTATATACCCCTCTGAACTACTATCACTTTTATCACTCACTACTATGCATTCCGCGCCCCTATTTGATCTGCCGCCACCAACCAACATCCGCAAAACGCCACAAAGGGAAAGCACGATCACGTCCCCATCCCAACGTTCCTTCCGCCGCAAGCTCTGACGGCTCAAGAGATACGCACGGAAGGGAAACCGCGTCCCGCACCGTTCCTTCCGCAGCAGTTCCACTAGCGAGGGAAAACGGGGAGGCGGGGAGGGAAGTCACGACTCTCCCCCAACCTCCCGACGTTCTTTCCTTTTACTCTGACAACGCGACTCAAACATCCATAACGGAAAGTGCACCACCCTCGTTCCTTCCCCAACGGCTATCTCCAAACCACCACGCTAAAATTGGACAAAGGAAGGAAGGCACGACCAACGTTCCTTCCGTAGTAGCTCTGACAACGAGGGGAAAATAACGAGGTAGGGAGGGAAGCCACGACTTACTTCCCGCCTCCTATCGTTCCTTCCCTTTACTCTGACAATGCGACCTGAACATCTAGAATGGAAAGTGCGGGACGCATCGTTCCTTCCGCTGTAGCCCAGAGGTCAAAAGTTGAGAATGGAAGGGGCGACTTGCTCTTATGTCCTAGCGTTCCTTTCTTAGCTGCTCTTCTAGCATTAAGAGTTCTTGGACAACTTTGCTCGTACATACGGTGTACCGAATACCCCCCTTCGCAATGGAATTGACGTCGCCGATTGTGGATCTTCGTAATAGCTCTTTGCTCCGCCCTGCTATCCCCATATGCCTCACTAGCTTTTTACTCCGCTGCTGCCTCGCAGCTATCTAAGCCCATAACCTCCGCTACAGAAGCATATGTAAGTAGCCCTTTCCCCCTATAGATGTACAGCCAAGCTAACTGTTTGGTAGAAGCCATTCTACTAAGTCTACGAGACAGTGCCAGGTGCCATGAAGCAACTCCCTGCTGGTTTGGGCGGGATTGTCATCATTGCTTCTCCCCTTCAGAATGCTGCCCAGCTAGCCCTCTTGAGCCCGGGACCTTTCCTTTCGAGCCCCGTACCTTTCCTCCGTCACTCTCTCCATCCTGTCACCGCGCCATTCTCGCCGCCGCCATAGTTCCTTCTCGTCACCAGCGCTGCCCTGTCGTCACCACCTGGTGCCCCTGATAGTTGTAGGTTAATCGCGGGCCGGCCGACCCTCATCGCCATCGCTCCCATATATTTAAACGCCGGGTCACCCCATATATTCGTCGAGTGGCGAGACATCGCTTATAGCACCGACACGGCGCTTTCAGCCGATGTCAATCTAGGCTATATTGGTTATTTTCTTGGTGGTGAGTGTTGTGCTTACAGTATGCATTCCGATCTAGTTTCATACGTTCGTATTGAGAACAAGGCGGGGTTTTGGACAATGCCTCGGTGTCAAAGACGCCGAGAGAGACGTTTTGCTCTGGGACAATAGACTCTATTCTTTCTTTGTCTTAAAGAATACTGAGACTTTGTTCCTTTCCCCAGGCTCTGAACGGTCCACTGATCCGACAATTTCCTTGCCTGGCTATACTTCGGCTTGTATCAGGAAAAAGTATTGTCCACCAACTCTCTATATAACCCCTCCCCACCTCCTCCAATCTTCGTTTTCATTCCAGACTCAAATCACCTCACACACAGCACATCATCCCACACATCCTCATAACTAACACTACAGCATCCACACATCCACATCACAAACACCACATCACATTCCAAGCCCCACAACCTCCAAAATGCGGCTAACACACACCCCAGACACTCTCCCCCTCAAATCCGACCATTGGTCCCACAAGCACGTCACCCGCTCCAAAGGCGGCGGACCCTTCGGGGTTAACGCATGCTGTAAGAGCCGAGGGTGGCGGCCCGTGTTTAAGGAGCGGCGGTGGCGAGGCCGGGCTAATTTTAAAGTTGCTATTGCGAGGGGAATGATGGGAGCGAGGGATGATGATCTCGATGAGGACACTGAGGAGGATGAGGAGTTTGATTGGGACGAGTTTTATGCTAGTGAGCAGGAGGATGAGGAGTGAGTGAGGTAAGTGAGCAGGTAAGCTTTTATTTTTGTATAGACGGGTTTGCTTTGGGAGTTAATAGATTGTGTTTCTTGGGTTTTGAAATCCTTGAGTTTTATGTCGCTTGGTGATCTGTCAAATCTATAATATCAACTGCGACTTCATCTATGACAAACCATCAAATTGTGCACAGATCACAGATTCACTGAAGCATTCTACTGGTGGTGGGGGCCTGCTACAAGTCTCTTCACTCCAGCCAGAGAGAAACGCGACTATTGCTCGAGTCACAGGCCTTGAGCGCAATAATCTCGGTTGGTCCAGCGCCCCTGAGTCCCACTCCGATGCCAATACCCTGAGGCCTTGTTGTTCTTGTTGTTGTCAAGTTCTGCTGCCGTGCACTCTTGCCGTCGTTGGTTCTTGCTGTCGTTTGATTCTTGCTGTCGTCGACTGACTCTTGTGGGTGTGTCACTCGTATCCAAGTTCCGGCAACAAAATCCTCGCGTCGTCCTTCGCCTGCTTAATGAATCGTTTCCACCCTTTCCTTTGTCGTGATATTTCTGGAGGTGTATAGAGTGAGCGGTCTGGACCGCTGCTGCGAGGCCCATATATTATAGTGCCTGTGTCTGACTTCCCTTTTGTATCGGCTATCTAGAGGGGGTGTGAGGGGGATGGGGGCGATGATATAAGCCTTCAGCGGCTTCAATAACGAAGGAAAACATCCATAAACACTCAACGCGTATATCATCCCCAGTAGCAACTATCGCAACTTCATCTCCGAACCTCTGATATTAGCTTATAGTACAATGACCTAATAGTATATGCCCCCCCCTCTCCTCTCCCTCTAACCTAGCCCTAAAGAACCCCTCTACCCCCCCTAAATGCACACACAAAAAAACGAAGCCCAATGTCATCCCTCACCCCCTCACCCCCTCGCTCCAAACCGCTCCCCCAATTTCAACGCCAGATATATTTACAACGTACATATATAATGCAAAGTCCTCCCCCCCGACTTTGCGCTCTCAAGGAAAAAAGGTTAAGTCGTCCGTCCGGTAAAACTAACAACCCCCGCCCGGCGCGCCACCTATGCATGCATGCAATAACAAAAAACGCCCTTTTGAATTAGTTCAATGACTGAGCACCTCCGTCCGCTCGCTCTGCAGTAGCCCCTCCATCTCGCCCCCATTGCTGTCGCCCTCAGCATCGTTGCCTGGCTTACCATGCGTCCCATTCACCGTATTACCATCGCCCATCTTACACTCTGCGCCCTCAACCCCCTGCGCCATAGCTTGCTGCATCTCCTCTTCTCTCACTGCAGCCTCGTTTTCTCGCTCGAGTGCTTCTTGGGCGGCTCGCATCTCTGCTGCTGCTGGGTCTTCTTCTTCTATTTGGCCTGGTACCTGCGCGTCTGCTGGTGGAGGCGGAGGGGGTGGAGGTGGGCCGGGGGAAGCGTCGACTGCGGTACCATCTGCCTTAAAGCGCTTGGCGAAAGCGTCGTCGTTCTCGGCGGGTGTGTGTTGGGCTTCCTCGTCGCGCTTGCGCTTCAGTGTGTCGTCGCCTGAGCTTTCGCCTACGGGAGTGACTGGAACGGATTGCGTATGCAGCTCGTCATCTGACATGTCGACATCGGACATCGCGGCCTTATCCTCCGCATCTGCGTCCATCGGGGTGCTGGTGTCCGCCGTAGCTGGGGTAGCAACGTCATTTGACACGACGCTGGCGGGAGTCTGGCCGTTCTTAAGAGCCTCAGCTGCCTTCTTCTCGGCCTTCTTCTTCTCATACGCGACCCTTTTGGCGACGGCTTTCTCGAAGTAGTCGCGCACGCTCTTCTTCACTTTCTTCTCGTGGTACTCAGTGATCTTAGTAGGGTCCTCGACGCGCTTGTGCTTGAAATCAGAGGCAGTGAGGATCTTCCCGATTTCCTTGGCGAAGCGCTTGAGTTCTTCCTTGGGAAGCTTTTTGCGGTATTTATCCATGACGTGTTTAATATGAGGAGCAAGCTGCGTACGTGTAAGTATGGGGGTAACTAACTGTCCGGGAGATGTGTACTTACTGTATTCTCATATATCTTCATCTGCTTCTCCTCAGGCAACGAGCGCCACTTCTCAGCTCTCTTCTTCTCTTTCAGCTCTGCCTCGGACATCTTTGGCGTTGCTACTGGCTTAGCCTGGTCGCCCTTCGTGACGGAGTCAATAATATCTTGCAGCCGCTTTTGGTCTTGGATAGCTTTCGCAATGTTCTTCTTCGGTGCCGGGGCATCGTTTGCAGGGAGAGTCGGCCGTTGCCACGTCGTTTGACCACCGCGACTATAGTAATATGTGTTCCCTGCCGGATCAAGCGTTGCAAACCACCCTGTAGGTAACGGCGCTCTTCTCGGCACTGGCGGTCTTGGTTGGAAGGGCCTTGCCGGACCTCGTGGTGTGGCGGTGGAGTTTCTGGGCCCAGTGGGCGCTGCTGCGGTTGGATTCGGTGTGTGGGAGGGCTCATCCTCGCGGTCACCTCCTCGACGAGCGTCAAATTGGTTTGCGGCTTGAGCAGTGGGATCGAATTTCTTCCTTGGAATGCGGTACGCAACCTCCAGCTTGCTCCATACCTCCATCAATCGCAGTGATTCTGAGGCAATATCCTCATGCTCCGACTTGGTAAGAGGCTCGACCACCTGCTCAATCTTTGAGTCCACAATCTTGTTTCTGGTTAGGCGCGGCAGCTGGTACAGGATGTCCAGGACTTGGAGGATGATATTGTTATCCTCCTTCCAAGTCTCCAAGCATATTCGCATTATACGATAACCGTGAAATTGGACCACCTTTTGTCGGATTCGTTCGTCCCCACACCGTTGTATCCGATTAAGCAACTTGACCGCAATCCACTTCTCCGTGCCCTGCATAAGTGTAGCCATGACCTTCGTAACGCCATTCTCATCAAGTCCCTTTGGTTGGACATTATTAACATATTCCTCGTCATCTTCTCCCGACTTCTTCTTCCGAGGTTTCTTGGCAACCGCAACATCCCATCCATCACCATCGTCAATTCCAAGAGCCTCAATAGTAGTATGCGAGAGTTTAGTAGCTCGTTCAGTCTGAGTCTTGCCACCCAAAAATCCCGTGCAATTTGGTTCTGCGCAATAACATGGTTGCGGGTCTGCGCCGTACCGGTCAACGTTGTAGTTGAAAACGAGCTCCTCGCCAGCTTTGATGTTCCGCTCGGCAAATATGCCCATGCGGAGTTTATCGCCGACCACCCACTTATCGACGTAACAATTGGGGTTACATGAGTGATTGCAGAACCGACCCAGGTTGCCCTTTGTTGTCGCGTCGACAAACTCGGATTTGGTAAGGGACATGAAATAGAAATGCTTGATGCCTTCCTCATCGTACTGCCTCATCCGTCGTCGCAATGTCGGCTCGTTGACAACTTCCCCGATGTACTCAAAGATAAAATCATGTGCGGAGAGATCTGTGTCAGCGCGTAGCCCATAGCCCTTCTTCTCTGTCTTGATGACGGAAACCTTGGAAAACTCCTTGCGCTGGAAGCGCTGGTTCTGGCAGTTGGGACCACAGTTACACTCATCGTCCATACATTCAATCTTTGTCAGACGATTGATGCAGTCTGTATCTTCCCCACATGCGTGGTTCTTGCCATCGCCTGTACATGAGTTAGCAGAGAATTCAGGCCAGGTAGTGAACTCAGGGTCAACTTACGCCAATCTTCAGAGCAGTCACAGCCCAGGGCCTCATGGTCAGCCGAACCCATATACTTTGACCCGTAGATGCAGTCCTGGATGACTTGAAATTTCGTTACGCACTCGGGGGTGGCATCTTCGAGATGATCAAATAACGGCGGGGGCCTAAAGACGACCTTTTGAGAGGCCTTCCTCGACAATTTAGGTGCTTTCCCGGCCTCCTGAACCACTACGATATCCCCCTCGACCACCTCAGTATTGACCTCGTCCTCAGATGTCGGCGTTTCGGATTTCGTCTCCATATCTTCAGGCGTAGGCGACCGCGATTGTTTCGGTGTTGGTGTTGCTGATGGTTGTGGGTTGTCGTCTGTATTTGACGGAGGTGTAGCAAGTTTTGCCTCCGTCGCGGAGTCCTCCTCAGCCAACTTCATATCGCCGAGCGCAGCATCGACCGCCTCGGTCTTGGGAGTGATTTCTTGATCCGACATGACGAATTCGCGAGCAATTCACCGGTGCGTCTCCTTTACGGCCCAGTTGGTTGGGTGGTTGATTGTAGGCCAGTGCGGCGCGGCTCTATGGCCTTGGGCGACAGTGGCGCGCAGTTCTGGCGCATGCAGGTTCGGTAGCTTTGAAGTGCAAAGTATATAACAGTAGCCAACGAAGCTGGTGGGCCGATCGGTGGCTCGTGGCGTGGCAAGTGGTGGTGGAAGCTGAGGTGCACACCCTTATCGACTCGCGTTCTGCGCTGGATCAAAATTTGAACCGGGACGCAATCTGGCCAGGGTTCGTCTAGTGGTGGTATAACAAAGCGATCTGATTGTCAAGTCATGTATACAACTCTCCGCAGTTGCATATGTCGTGGAGTGTAGAAGGTAACAAGCACAGCTCGAATGGGGAAGTAGGGTTGCGGGTCAAATGTCGACTTTTGGAAGCCCGCTGCACAGATAGTTCCTCCCCCCCGTATTATCAAGATCCAGTTACTGTCGCTGGGCGTCGTGATTACATGTCCCGTGTTCCCACAATATCACTGTGTTTTTTGTACAAGTCGAGATTTTCCCAGAAGTATTGAATTGCTATCTGCAAAGAAGAGGAGTAGAATATGGAAATGGAGGTTCTGAATGGGAACATCAACTGGCACGTCTCGGCAAATGCCGCCAACACGCGCCGATGGCCAGATTCTGGCCGTGCCTGGTAATTCCGACGTGCCTGAGCAAAATCTTCCCCAACTGTGAACGCGCACACATTTCCACGAAGGCATTTGTATAATATGCCGATTTGGATTATCCAGATCACCATCCTCCCTCCAACCATCGTTCATGACTGTCACTCCTTTTCATAGGGCCAAAGGAGAAACGGTTAAAGGAAAAAATCCCTTTATGTTTGAACTTACTATTAGTGATGCCAGGTGCTTTATCAGAGAGAACCCTGCCTCGTTGCACCACATCTTTGCGCCCAGGCATTCTTCGTAGGCCAATGTAGTGGCATCTCCAACCATTCCCAGTGACTGACTACTGAACCTGCAAGCCCTAACAACTAGGCACGAACATAACATCTTTCCGTCGCTTTTGAGGGACTGTAAAGGGAGATTCCACACTGGAGGTTCCATGTCCACATCACTGGTGACTATAGATATTAGCAATATAAAGTTGGGGCATGTTTTTAAGAACTATGACGGTTCAAGCTGTGATATGTGGGTTACACCCAGACTTGACTCCGCGGACAAGAGTATATTGGCATGCCTCCATGCGGTAGAGTGGGAATTGACAGCTATCGAATCCCAGGTATCCTTCTTGAGTGTGAATATTTCGGCGGGTATCCGCAGCTTGAGTGTTGTGTAAGGTATATAGAGTTGATCGTCGCATTTTTGCCAGAGACTATATTCGAATTGGTGGTGACCGCTTCGATGCATCGCATCAACAAGTCTTGACTGCATATCCAGGTTCTCGTGTATCCCTTGGCCGCAGACACAACGTTGGCCTAAGAGCGGTAGATGTGGATATATGGACGGTGTAATAACCAGAGGATTCCCCCGGTATAGCCAGCGTTGCAAGTTGCATAGATTGTAGTGGCTCCGAACCGGTGCGTTCCGGCCTTGCCAACACACGATGCAGCACTGGCGTATGCTGAAACTGGCGGTCGGGCATGGCCATCGGTCGCTATAAAACTGGGATGAGCTGCTGAAATCTCTGATCCTTCACAATCTTGATTCGAAAGCGAGTGCTCGAGCGAGTCGCGATCGGAACGATTCGAAACATGGCGGCCATTTCACTGGTCGTTGACGCCTTCGATGTGGGGGGTGGCCATCGACTCGGCGACCCAAACGGCACAATTTAACTGCAGGCCGAGATGCAGGCCGAGTCATACGGCAACGGCGCTACGACTGCGCAATTGAAAGTGCGAAAAAGCGAAGCCCGTCGCATTTAGGGCCGGTCGAGCCGAGAAGCATCGAGGTTGATTGAGGCTCAGGGTGGATGCTCCAGAAGAGATCGATCGTTACCGGTTCGTCACGGGTATCGATGCAAAGCAGACTGCGACAATCACACAAATGTGACGAACTGGCGGGCTTTTTGGCTTGGCAAAGCTGTCAGTGGGTGTGTGGGTTCTGTGGAGGGGTGTGAGGGGTGTGTGAGAGGGTGTGAGAGGGACCGGTGACGGGTCTGACGGGGACTATCGACCCGTAAAGGGCTAATAAAAATGCTTCGGTGCGTCTGAGCTCTTTACTGGTCCCAGCGAAACGTTTTCTGGTCCAATGGTCATTTTGTTTCTTGAATCGTTTGACCCTTTTCGTCGATATAACTGGCTCTTGGGACCCTGCAAGGACAACGCAGACGCGCCACAGACCCAATCAGCCAACGGCTGTTGAAGGAAGGCTGAGAGGGATGACCTTTCCTCATAGTTGCAGGTGTCTCAGTTTTCTCATAATTCCCTTACCTTCGTTCAGACTGAACGTTCTTGTTATTAAACTGGCGCCGAGTGAGTTGCTTCAATTAGCCAGAAAAGATGGTTGGATTTAGTCGCTGGACTTTGCAGTGGAGTACAGCGACTGTATGCGCTCGTGTTGTGCATGCTGTACCTCCTGCATCGGAACTAGACGGCGTTCTCTTCCGTCTTCTGCAGCGTGCACGATGGATGTTCAGCAGAGCCTATAGTATTTGGTCTGTTCGCCGGAATAGGAACATCCCTCATGCACGCAATCAAAGTGGTGCATGCTTGTAGATACTATGAGTCCAGTCAAGTCCAGTCAAGCGCTGGACAAGATGCATCGTGGTCTACCCGCCGCAATGCTGCTTTTAGCAAAAATCTGAATCAGCCTTCAGCTAAGACGTTAGCTGCATCTCCTTTACTGTGCAGTAGGGACGTAGCAAGGCGTCGGATCGAGCCCATTGACAGGCGCGAAAGCCGCCCTTTTCTTCTTTTATTGGGCCAGCCAGACATACGTCCCAAAAGCCAGGGGAACGCTGGAAAGTGCTCGTGATTTTCTTTGCCCGTCGTCTTCTTGCTCGTGCTCGTGCTCGTGCTGGTCCTCGGTGAGCGTTTCAGTACATAGCTATCCCTTGATTCCCATCCCAATCCGTCTTCAGTTTCGGCTAGTTTATTCATAGTTACAGGTGCATATGCAGCTTGTATGCACGCTTTTGGCAATCTCATTTCCTGTGGACCGGGTTGTCGACGATTCAGCGAACTTAAACGGCCGAAACGACCTCCTCAATTGAACCTTGCTTTGGCACCGTGTCAGACCCTAGAGAAATAGAAATAACACTGTATGTATACTCTCCATACCTGTCTGTTCCTGTCTATACCTGTCGACAGCGTGCCCGTCTAAGACGCGAAGGCTGGAGGAAAGACAGACACCGACCTCCTTCAAAGGCAAGGAACTGCTTTTCCTGAGGCTAATCTCCAGGGAAGACGACAGATTTAGATTGCGACAGGCCGCAAATCCTGGGACACAATAGGACACAAATTGAATGTATATTGGCCAGATACTCCATTTACTCCATTTGGGCGTTTAATTGCCGGCTGTTTGTTTCAATTGTTTGTTTAGTGTTGGTTGTCTGGCGTTGTCTGGGCCATAAACGCACTAAGATTAGGACCCGGGCCTGATGAGGAGGGAGTGAGAAACACGGAGAGACGCGACATTTATAGGAAAAGCAACGCCAATCTGCGCTCCTGCGCGTATTCCAACCCTCGACCACTTAATCCGACCACCAACCTCGGACGACCTTCCCTCATCCACTTCTCTTTCCCCCTTCCCCCTTCACCCGCTTCAAACTCCAGGGTCTTCTTAATATTCCCACACTTTTCACCAATCTTCTTCACAAATTCATTTTACTGCCTCTAATATATTTGACCCCCCGTTTACCTCTGCAATCCTCGGTTTCCTTCTGTCTGCGTCTATCCGATCTGTCTATACCCCCCCACCACCACAGGCAGCCTTCGCTATATCTCGACGACCACTCCTTACCTTCCACAACAAACAAACTCCTTCAATTCTTTTTCGCCAACTTCACAATACACATCATGGCTGTGGGACCCTTCTCAGAATACGAGCAGGTACGCAAACAATGTCTTACAGTTCATATCCGCAGGGTGTAGGGGTTGCATATGCTTGGACTCCTGCGCCTTGTGGCATTGCTGATGAATTCCACCCAACGCGATTAATACTGACTGTGTACTCTGTAGCGCTTCCTGCTCACCGAAATCCTCAAGACATCGAACACTCCCATCGACGTGCTCTTGAGTGTACTCAGAGAGCAGAACTTCGATCCGACCTGGGAGGAAGTTGGTCTACCTGCAGGTAAGCTTGCGCCGAGCTTCTGACACCCACCCCAAAGCTTCTACAACCTTTAAAACTTCGAAATACCCAGTCGCGGAACACTATATACATTATCCAAAGCTTAATTTCTAACGAATTTTCACAGGTCGCAGCATGAACAGCTGTGCTGCCGAACTAGCCAAGCTCAACTCCAGCCCCAGCGGCGACTCGAACACCGACAGCGCCAAACAGACCTCCCGTGGAATAAAGCGTACCCTCTCCGCAAGCGCATTCTACGGCCCTTCCACCCCCGCAACCAAGGCCCGCGAGATCAAGCCTAAGCCAGCAGCAGCAGTCTCGAACGGAGCCGACAAGCCCGTCACATCTACCCCCGCCACAGGCTCTGCCAGAAAACGCGGCAGACCAAGCAATGCCGAGCTCGCGCAACGCGCAAAGGAAGCTTCTGAGCGCGGGGAGGCCGAGAAGGGAGTCTATGCCACGAAGCGCAAGTCAATTAGTGATCAGTCCGTAGGAGAACCCCCCGCGCCCGGCTCAGAGCCCCCAGCCAAGCGCGGACGCGGCAGGCCTCCGAAGAACAAGGCTCCCGTGGCAAATGTTCGTTAGCCCATAATTCTATTCTATTTTAATATCATCACGTTTTGCCGTCTGCACTGCTGACTCTGTGACTAGCCCGGTGTAGATGTCGAGGAGGAGAGTAAGCCGTCAGAGGCGGATACGGATGTAGCCGCCCTCGCGGACCCTGAACCTGAACCCGTAGTAAACGACAACACCCCCCAAGACGACGCAGCCACCAAGGAGACCCGCCAGAACCTCGAAGTTGTAGCCCGTGCCGCCTCCGCCACTGTCTCTGAAGCGCTCGCACCGCAGCCCCAGATCGCCCCTTCCAACCCACAAGCACCAACAACCTCCGCCTTCAAGAAAATCTTCGGCCTAGGCAGCCAGACTCCCACCACCCAGGCGCCTCCCCCCGAGCAGGCTATAGGGGCGGCGGCGCACTAGGTTTCGGTTTTCTCTTTGATGGATGGACGGACGCGCTTCCTTCTTTTATCAGCAATTAGATCCTGCAATGAACGAACGAACCAACGAACCAACGCCGTAAGATTACCACGACGCAGCATTACGAATAAGCCTTACCCATGACCAAGCAAGAAATTCAACGGTCTTCAGTTCCCATTTTCATACACCCGCGCTTCGAGTGGGCAAAGATTTCAACTTTCACTTTCAACTCACTACTCCACGACGGAATTTCACACATATCACGACAACCTGAAAAGCGCAAACTACTTCGACGACACAATGTCTTTCTTTTTTTATCTATCTAAAGCCTTCATGTTTCTCGTCACCTTTTTCTTTCAAAATAATGCAATCTTCTTTTCCCTTTTGATTCCCCCAGACCTGTATTACGAAAACCAACCCCCTTCCAAACGGGGTTTTTTACCAACGTTCACGTCCTTCTTCACATTTACGAATGACACGCACCTCGGCGGCAATACTCTTTTATTTTGTTTTTTCTCGTCTTAATGCGTTTCTTTTTTGCTTATTTTTGCGGCGGGCGGACCCCTTTGTTTACCTACCCCCAGCACCACGAGTTACGCGCACAGGGCATCAGAGACACACCGGATGCCTGTCTACCTACACCACACCACACCACACTTGCTGCTTTCACATACCCCCCCCCGGCGGATTTTTGTTTTTTTGTTACCCCAGAGCCAGGATCCAGGATGCTCTCGGTCTCTAGAACGGATGGGAGGCTTTCTAGGACTTGGCACCTTATGGACTGGAAAAAGTGGAAAGTTAGGGCGGTACGGGCCAGGAAATGGGGTGGGAGGTAGCTAGCTGTGCATAGCCGAGACAACGGAGGAATAGGAGGGGATATTATCAGGCCTACCTACCTACTCTGTATATTAGAGGGCTGGCGAACCCGACCCACCTACGGAGTGAGAGTGTCCATTGCGGAGATACGGCATGTGGATAATGGGACAAGCATGCAAATCTCAGTTCGCTTTCGGGGTTTGAAGATGTGTGATTGTGTGCATATGAGTGATATTGTATGTGAGACTGGGCTATGGAGGAGGTAGCTGAGTCTGCGGGGATTTCATATACTTACTGCCCTTCGATCGTCATGGCTGGTCGTTTCCACATCTCTCGTCTTAAAGCCATCATTCGTAATTCATCGCGCTTGCCACTATACACCACTTGACCGTCTGGTCTTCCTTCCCTTCAGACTCCGTATACTATACCCCCTCTCTCTCTCTATACCCCCCCTCCCCCCATCACCTCTCTACCTCAAAGTAACCTTCGGGAACCACCTACCCCCACACCACCCCTTAACAACAATACTCTGAATATCAATATTCCCATCCGCCCCCACCTCCGGACTCCACATCTTCAACAGGATATACCTCCCACTAACCTCCGGCTCAAACACCAGCCGACACCGACTCTTATCCCTCTCAATAAAAAACCTCGCATGCGGCGCCATAAGCCCCTGCCCGCTCCCCCTCCCATCAACAGCTTTAACCGCCTCCTCCGTCGCCTCATCAGCAGCCTCAATCGCATTCTCCAGCCCCAGCGACACCACAGACGGCTGACTGCGCCTCGCGCCCCTCGATCCCGAGCGCGACCGCGAGCGCGGCGGCGGCGCGGCGCCCCAATCGCCCACCTCGTCCGTCCAATCGAGCTCGATAGGCGCGGGTGGCTCCTCTTCCGAATCCTCCGAGCTAGTCTCCCCATACTCCATCAGCGCATGCCCCATGCGCTCGCGCTCCTCGCGGCGGCGTTCGCGGGCGCGGTTTCGGTTAGCGCGCTGGTAGCGGCGCGAGGAGGTCGCGGAGCCGGCGTCGGACTCGGTGTCGGAGGAGCAGGAGGTTGTGACGCGGAAGGGAGGGGTGCAGGCGGGGTCGGTGAAATCAGTTGGGATCTGGGCGGCGGGGCGGGAGTAGGCGGACCCGTCGGTGTAGACGGTGGGGGATTGGCGGGTGGCGGTGGTGGAGCCGTCGTCGTTGTGGCGGATGGAGATGACGGGGGCGGCGGCGATGGGGTTGCCGCGGGCGTTGCGGCGGTGGGGGGTGGGGAGGTATTGGATTTGGTATTTGGTGGTGCGGGTGAGGAGGTCGTCGGATTCCATGGAGATGAATACCATGCCTTCTTGAACTGGTGCTGTGTAACCTCGTGGTGGGGCCTTGATGATGATCTCTTTGAGGCAGAAGGGTCTGTCGCCCTCATGCTTGAGCACTAGATTGCAGCGGTTGCTTTTGGTGGAGTACACGGAGTTGTCTGTTTTCAGGACGTTGGCTGCGCCGTATATGATGCTGTCTCGTTCCGAGCCCTCTGAAAATGTCCCCCCGTCACAGAACTCAATCTCCATGTTGAGTTTTCCAGGCTCGACCTGTCCATAATACCCATAGTTAACCGCGGGGATGCGTGACTCTGTAACAGGTGAACCTAGCCTTCTCCGCTTGAAAGCTCGACTGTTCTCGTCACCCTGTTCTTGTGCCGGCGCAAGTAGTTGTTCAATCCTTGGTGCTTCGAATCGACTGCGCGTCTGTGACATCGCTTGCTGTAGTTGCTGTCCACTTTGATACATCTCCTCAAGGCTGGCAAGCGTTGGGCTACGCCGCCTCCCTTCTGTCAAAGAGCGGTGTACTTCCAAAAGACGGCCACTCTCGGTCATGCGAGGTCGAGGTGGAGGAGCGGATCCCTGGGATGGCACCGAAGGGTTCGCATTATAGCCCGGGGGCGCTACATCGATTCCAGGCGCACCACCAGTCGAGCCCAAGCGGTTTGCTACTAGCCTCGCACGCTGCCGCCTCACCCGGTCACGGAGGTTGTTTGACGACGACATGTTTCGTCGGAGCTGTTCTACCCGCAGCCTCGTGGCGTGTGCCTCTTCTGCGGTTCTGTCTAGTTCACCCAGCACTTGTGCCAGTCGCGCGGTGCGGTTGTTGAAGCGGCTTATAGCTCTGAATAATTCGCCCGAGGGGCTGATGTCGTACAAGGAGGCGTCGTCACCCAGTCTATCCTGTAGAAAGCGAGTTGTCTCTTCGAGATCGGGTTCTGGAGAGTCCGAGCCGTCCGACTACAGTCTATAGTCAGCTATCTCCGGACTATTTCGTACAAGTCGCGGTTCCGGGATTGGGGTCACTTGCCATCAGATATGAGGCCTCGGAACAAGTGCAGGTGGCGGTGACAACAAAGGGCAGGCGCATGCACGATTGCTGTCGGTTGCAGGTGCGAGACGGATAGAAGAAGCGGGACAACGTGCCGTGTAGCTATATCAGATACGGCGGGACAGTGGCGAGTAAGAGTGTCTTCGTCTTCGCAGCGGTGAGTGAGTGAATGGGCAGGAGAGAAGTTGCAGTTACGATTTCATTTATTGATATTATGGAGAATAGAGGATCAAGTGTAGGAGTACAAGATGGACTGTACGAGTATAGAGGGGGTGGTAGTGGCGGCGGTAGCTTGGGGGTGGTAGTTGCGGTAGTGGTTGGTGGGGGAAGGGAAGGAACCCCCGGAGCCCTTTAGAACCCTTTGTGAATGCGGCAGTCTGACCAATTACAGTCCTGTAAATACGTTTCTATAAAGTGCGGGTGTAGGTACCTGCCCGTCCGGTATGTCCGTCGCCGCATCTTATGTACCCCTCACCTCCCTCACCTCCCTCACCTCTCAACAACTTCTGCCGCCATAACCACGCACGACCAGGCAAAGTGTACGCTTCTAAGAAATCAGGATATACGGCTTCATTATTGACTCGGTACCTATTATACTACTTAATATTGCATTGTCATAAAGAAATCAAAGCATCTACAACCTTCCTCTATCTTCCTCAAGCTTTAATTGCGCTTTTTGTCGATCCTATACCGTCACACTGGTCCTGTGCTCTTGTAAGGCTGAAAATAGGCTTCGGCTGGCAAGGCTACGGCGGGATAATCCTCTGTTTCATTCGCGCCAACACCGAGCTGTCAACTTCCACCAGAGCGGAACCAGATTCCCAGATCTCCAGATCTCTTGGGGCCAGTTTCCAGAACAACAACACTGCCAGAACAGACCTGGTCCTGCAAGTTATTCTCCGAACTCAGCCTCGTCGCCGTTAGACTATAGTACCCTTCCCCATCCACCATGGCAGCAAACGCAGAGGATGGAGGGCCAAGCCTCCAGAATGAGGCCACAACTAATGCAGCCCCGGAGACTGGGATTACTGCCGGTGAGCTTCTTTCCAAATACAACACTGTGCATTTTGCCCGTCACTTCAGAATCTAACGCGCATCAGACGAGATTGCCCTGTACGACCGTCAGATCAGGCTCTGGGGCGTCAAGGCTCAAGAGAAGATCCGGAATGCCAACGTCCTCCTCATCAGCATGCGAGCACTCGCGAATGAGATCGCAAAGAACCTCGTGCTGGCAGGCATCAATTCCCTGACGATAATCGATCACAGCATAGTCACGGAGAGGGATTTGGGCGCACAGTTCTTCATCTCGGCGGAGGATGTTGGGAAAAACAGGGCTGAGGCGGCGGCACCACAGGTCCGGAACCTCAACCCGAGAGTCAATGTCATAGTCGATACGGATGATATCAGCATCAAGGGACCTGGATACTTTCAGAACTATGATATAGTGATTGCGACAGACCTTCTCCCAGATACCCTCAACCTCATCAATACAGCAACGCGAGTGAACAACAAGCCTTTCTACGCGGCAGGCGTCCAAGGACTATACGGCTTCATCTTCGCCGACCTCATACAACATGACTACGTTATCGAGCGCGAGAAGGGCAACCGAGAAACACTCTTACAACCAGAGACACGCACACGCTCCGTCATCGACGCGAAAACCAAAAAGGAAGGCGGAAAGCTAATAGAAATGGTCACCAAGCGCGAAGTCTATTCAACCTGGTTCCTAGCCAGCGACACCGCGCCTCTACCCCAAGACTATGCAAAAAGCCGCCGCCGTCTAAAGGCCATCACCCCAATCCTGTCCTGCTTCCGCGCGCTCTGGGAATTCCAACAAATCTACGACGGCCGCTTCCCAAGCAACCACGCCGACATCGCCGCCTTCACCACCCTAGCGACGTCGAAACACAGAGCCCTCGGTCTCCCGACAGAGACTTTGCGCGCTGAAGTCCTGCGCAGCTTCCTCCAGAACTTAGGCGGCGAGGTCGCCCCCGTGACAGCTATTCTAGGCGGACAGGTAGCGCAGGATGTCATCAATGTGCTCGGGCAACAGCAACAGCCCATCCAGAACCTAGTGCTCTTCGATGGGGATCTCATGGAGGCGCCGGCTTACGCCCTGCACCCCGACGGCGATCTGGGTGTAGCGCTGCTCCCTCTCTCCGCGGCGGCGCAGAATGGGAATGCGCCCGGTGCGCCAAATGGAGAGAATTGATTTTTGGGTTGGATAGCTGGGCCCAAAGGCGATGCCGCCACGTACTGGTTCGCGGCCCGGGGAAAACGGGTGCCGCAGAACGGGGTCTAGGCGTAATAAGGCGTTGAAAAGTAGAGCATAGATACCAAGCAAGATATTAATCTTGATTTTCCCCTTCCTCCTCACTCCCGCTATCCACCTCCTCCTTGCCACTGTCTGCCTCCTCCTTTTCACTGTGATCCGCCGCCGCATCTTCCTCTTCCTGCTCTTCCAATTCGGATAACCCCTCCACTGCCTCCTCTTCCTCTTCATCGCTGTCATCATCCCCTCTCTTCCTCTTGGAGACCACAGGCGCAACCTCGTCCTTCTTTATAAACACATAACTCCTCGCGGGCCTCTCCTCTCCCTTCCACCCCGTCTCACTCACCTCCCCCGCCGACGTCTTCACAACCCCAATCGTGCGCGCATGATGGTACCCCGGATACGCTGAGGCTTGGAACTTGAAGGACCGCTCCACCGCCAGCCCGCTGTGCCGTGCTAAATCCCTAATATTCCATAGCGTGTATGGCATTCCCTCAAAGAGGGTGACGATGATGCTCCCCCCGGGCGCCAGCGATGGTATCGCGCGTTTAAAGAAATTAACCAAGAGTTCTGCATCCATCCGTTAGCACTCATACCACCCTCATCCCCAAATCCCAAACCCCCACGACTTACCTTGGTTATACCTAACCTGCCGATTAACATCCGTACTCTTCCCTCCCACATGCGGAAAATTAAAAACCACCCTGTCCA
>JPKD01000134.1:0-21346 GCA_000750935.1 Pseudogymnoascus sp. VKM F-4519 (FW-2642)
CTTTTATCAAACCTCACGATCAAAGTTTACGAGCCGTTGATAATCAGGACGAGAGCCTCTTCGTTGATACTCACGACATTGGCTCACCAGCCACACAGCAAGGGGGCGGTCATGGAGTCCCACCATACCAAGCCTATTTTGAGGACGCAGATGACTCGAGTGGCGATTCTCAGCCTTCAGCGAACCTCGACGATTGGATTTCGAGTAGTGACGGCGATGATCGTCAAGATGGATGGTCGAGTGGCGATTCTCAGCATGCTGCGCACTTTGATGATCTGCTTCCGAGTAGTGACGGTGATGATCGTCAAGATGGTAAGCTGTTAAGGCAGGGCACAACGTCATCAATATCACAGCAGCCAAATAAATCCTCTAAACGCAAGCAAAACTTTCAGATCAAGGCTTTGGATGGCACGGAGGTGTATCTTGGAAGCAGAAGCCCTCAACTCTCAGAGACTGACGAACTCCAATCTGCACCTGACCGGAAAGATGAGACTCACGGACAGCGACCTGACACCTCAGACGCTAGCCAGGACTTGGTATCACCGCATTCGTCCGAATCGCCGAGCGCGACCGAGCCGCTAGAGGAAGAAAGCGATAGGTTCATGAAGATTCCAGCGGAGCTACGCGCCAAATTACGTACGATTGGGGATGAATCAACACTCGCAGCTCTTATGGACTACGTGAACTACACAGCAAACCCACCCCCCTCTGCAGAGTATTGCGCCGATACTTTGGAAGATTATCAAGGTCCTGACACTACCTCAGATCAAAGGTTCAGGGTCCTCAAGAACCGCCTCGTTCGAGATGAGGCGGAGGAGGAGATAACGAAGTATTTGAGAGTGAGCTTCCGCATCTCAAAGCGATTTGCACTAGCAGAGCTGAGTATCAGGTACGCTGAGGCAAAAAAAGCTAGGAGCGCTATGTCTAGGAAGAGACGGGGAAAGGAGTTCCCTGGGTTGTCGCCAAGGGACATTTTTACTAGCTCACTCTTCCCTGAAATAGGTAATATCGAGGGGGAAGAAGAGAGGAACGCCGCCCGAGAGAAAGCTAAGTCAAAATTTAGCTCTTGGATAACCCAGGGAGACCCGCTGGAGGAATTGGCAAAGCAATATGGCAGTCTCGTTCTAGCTATCCTGCCTGAAAATCTGACGGTGGCGGAGTAAGTTGTTCTTGCTCGACTACTAGTGAGTCTCACTACTTTTCGGCTGATTATGATTTAGCCTTCGTACCCTGAATCGGCTCAAGATTCAGGATGTCGTAGATTACATCAACTTCGTTTGCCTAGGTTTGAAGGAGAAAGTCAATAATCTGTCCGGCGTCCTCCTACAGAGAGTAGACTCTAGCCACCCTACACAAAGGCAACTGCTCGACATATTAACATGTAACTTATTTTCGGAGAGTAGCAATAGACCCCCGGAAGAACTGCTACAGTTCGCTAATCATCCGTCTAAGTCAGACCTTGCCTAGGCTATAGCTAGCCCTTCATTTGATCAAGTGTACGCTAATAACCAGTTATCGCATCCCCAAAGGGCCGTGAAGTCAGTAGAAGATATACATTCAGACTGTTTTTCTGAAAACTCTTAGTGGCAAACTTCTAGTGCTGGCATTGAGGACGAAAATTCACCAAACTTTGCCGTAGATTGCAATGAGTACTCACTCCCGTCAACACCTCTTGGGAATTCTGATGAGCAGTCCACTAGGTATATGACGGATCACTGTTATTCCTAGGGCGGTGATTAGCGTGAACAGTCGTATTTCAGTGATCACGAGCCTGAATGTATCGACTCCCTAAAGGGTAGATTGCACCAGTCAGATCCCGGTGAGGAAAATTCCTCTAACTTGAATTCGTACTTCACTTTTCTCCTGAAAATACGCCCAGCATCGCATCTTCATCCTCAGGTCAGTATCATGGCTAGGATTGGCTAGCGCACCTTGCCAATATGCCGCGAGAAGCAACGCCGCTACTAAACCTTAATAATTCAACTAATCATTCTCCTTTAGCCTCCGAGCTTCATATAAAACAGCCTGCCGTTAATATATGGCAAGATGGAGGCATGCCCGACTCAGCGAAGATGTGGAATGCTCATGGACAAGAGAATAGGACTGTTAATCCTAGAGACATTCTGCAAACACCTGCGTAGTCTGCGCAGTATCTAGAATACTACTAATGATACTATAAATATACACCGAGTGTGATCATGGAACGCCTAGAGGCGTTACTAAAGCGTGAGGTATACAAGCTATACCCTTATATGTTACAAGCTGCGAATACTATACAGACCCTTAATCAATTGATTGGGCTGCAATGACAGCATAGGAGCATATGGGAGAGGCTCTACTACTCAAACTACTCGATTCTATGGTAGCTAGAACAGCAACAGTAATTGCTGTAGACGGGTGGTATACAAAATATAAAAGTGGCATCTAATTTGAGCTTTGACCCGTACGGAGACTTATGGCGTCGTACTGTATGAAGGGTGCCTGCTGCAGGTGCCTTTGATTTAGCTGACGCTTCAAAAGCAGGTACCCGCAGGTACCCACTTTTGTGATGTCACTAAGCATAAGCCACGTGACCACGTGTCATCGATCGCTTCCTGTAATTAGACATACCCCGTTTAAGGACGTCTCGCGTTGTTCTACCTTTGCTTTCTCGCGTTACGTCTTGTATCTAGACCCAACCATAGCTATTACATATTGTCCTATCTGACTCATGAGCCAGAGCATAACATATGAACACCATTGATTTAGCAGGTACCTATAAAGGTACATCATAAAAGCTAAAAATAAGCGAAATCCATGGTACAGTCACTCGTCCCTCCCGCTCCACCCATATATCTACCCTCGCCCTGTCCTCTTTCTCAATTCCACCAACTCACCATATTCACTCGTTTCTCGCGATCTCTTCTCACTTCCGATCGCTATGGATGCTATTCAAATCTATGCTATCGCCGCAGGCGGCACCCTTTGTATCTTTGCTTTCGTTAACTTGCTTCCCCTCCTAATTCCACTCGTTACTCGCGTCTCCAATTTTGTCTCGAAGCATTTTAGGTATCCATACATACTTCACCGACACCGAATCCTAGGGCCGTGGACTCGGGCAGGCGTCGTTATACAGCTGGCCTACCTCGCAATAAACCTATTCTGCGTCTTCGTCATACTCTCGTGGGACGGCCTTAAAGCCGCTAAGTTCTCGGACGCTGGTCGGCGAGCCGGCACTCTCGCAGAGGTCAACATGATTCCCCTCCTCGCAGGGCCCCATTTTGCCTTCCTAGCCGACCTGCTTGGGCTCTCGCTCAAGACCATCCGTGGCGTCCACCGGTCGGCCGGGTGGATGACGGCCGCACTCGTTTTCCTCCATGCCATGGCCGCAGCGTCCGATGGGCCTCTCCCAATCAGCGTTTCCCAGAATCTGTTTACAGTTGTTGTACGTTTTATCCATCACTCTCTTCCTTGTCTGACTAAATTTTGACAGGGGGCGTCGCTGCTCTGCCTAATCCTCGTCCTCTTGCTTCCTCTCTTCCGCAAGATCTCGTACGAGCTCTTCCTACGATCGCACCAAGCCCTAGCCTTTGCTTTCATCTACGCGGTGTGGCGACACGTTCCTTCCGATAAGTCTTTCCCGCGCGCCTATATCTACATCACTATGGGAATATTCGCAGCAACATACCTCCTGCAAAGTGGCGCCGTCATCGTCTGAAACGGGGTCTTTCGCCACCAAATGTCACGCGCCACTATCACGCACGATGCAGGTGCGGTCAAGATGCAGCTACGTCTCTCCAAGCCTCTAGCGATGGATGCTAGGCAGTATATAAACCTGTGGATCCCTTCTGTCAGCTTCTGGTCTTTCCTCTAAACTCACCCGTTCACGGTCATCTCGTGGGACGCAAAGGACCAGGACAGGCTTGATCTCCTGATCGAGCCTCGGAGAGGGCTCACGCGAGAGCTGTTGTACCACGCGAAGAAAGGCTACACCATCAACCCTCTCGTCATGTTCAGTGGCCCTCACGGAGCCAGCCTGTCGATGGGTGAGTACGAGAGCGTCCTAATGGTGGCGAGCGGCTTCGGCATCGCTGCCTTCGTACCACACCTGAAGAAGCTAATCTACGGCTATAACACTCGCGCCGTCCGAACTCGCCGCATTCATCTGGTGTGGCAGATAAAGAATGAAGGTGGGATTGCTGTATGCAATATGCAAATCTGTACCAAAGCTAACAGTGTAGCTGACGGTCTTATAGTTCAGGAACCACTTAACATTGCGCTAGAGGAGGATAAATTGGATGATGGCTGTGTACGTTCAGTGGTATATGACACCCTCTAAACTGCAGCTAATGATTACCTAGACTAGATCCTCTCGATTTCGGTGTATGTTGAAACTAAGAGCTCGCCTAAAAAGCCATTTGGCGAACGAGCTACTATGTATCCGGGGCCCGCTCCCTTGCCAGAGATCTTCCTCGCAGAGCTCTCAGGAAATAATATCAAGGTCCACGCAGCGGAAGTCGGTGCTGAAGGGCAGAAGGCTTTCGGCCATGTGAGTAGTGCTGACAGACGAAAGTGTCTGGCTCGGAGGTGACTTGAGATGATTTACGGGCGGTCGTGAGGAAGTATATTCAGGTGGGGGTGAGATTCGTAGAACTAGATTACCAGCCAGAGTAGACAGGTCACGCTTAGATAGCTGATGTTTTTGTAGCGTATCGTAAAGCCTCGGAGAGTGCTCCTAGCTAGGTGGCACTCCAAAGGGTACCCTCGCGGGCGAGGGGAACGCCTAGGATTGTGGAGTCACAGGGAGGATCCTCCTAGGACGCTAGTGCCTCGAGGAGGAAGTCCCCAGGAGCACCCACTGCCTAGGCGGATCCTCTTAGGATCCCTACCATCCGAGGAGGATCCTCCCAGGAGGATCCTCCCAGGCGCTCGTACATCCAAGGAGTATGCTCCGGGTTCGTCTCTGCTCCATAGACAAAGCTCCTTGGAGACTCTCTCTCCTAAGAGAACACCCCCTGGAGGGCTCGACTCCTGTAAGCCCATCGCCCCCGTGAGCTTTCTCTGTAGCGCAGTGTTTCCTCACAAGACCTTACGTGATACCCGCTCAAGCACAGAAGAGAGTCGGAAGGCGAAAGGTCTGAGATGTTGAGTGTTTCGGGTGACGCCTCCGCGTAATTTGCGTTGCTAAATAGGACTGTTCATTGCTGTCTATTTAAGGTTCCCACCTGCGAGTGGCTGTATCGATTGCTAAGGCTAATGTGCGTGGAAATAACCTGGTAGACTGGCTCGACCGTGCTCTACTGTTCCCCCCAGCGCAGATCAGATAGCTAGCGAGTGACTAAGCTGGCCATCGCCATTATAAATCGCCCTCGACTCCCCTTCTTTCCCTCCAGCCTCATCTGCCTTACCTGCATCAAATCATTCACGGCCCTCTAACGTTTCCATAATGACAATTGACACTTCTGAATTATCGCCTCTTGAGACGCTCCCAACGGAGATTCTACAGGCCGTTGTTGGCCACCTTATACCCTAGGATATCAAAGGTCTTTCCTGCACCAGTAAACGGCTTAGACAAGCCTCACTGTCGATCCTCTTTCGCTATGTGAAGTTTGAGTTCTCTCTGGCTGGGATTAAGGGACTCAAAGACCTCTTGAAGTCAAATGTTTGCGGCCATATTGTCTCCTTTTCTTACGGAATCACAGAACTGCTGAAGACTGGTACGTATCTCTAGTCGCTCGGTGAGTTTACGCTAATGCTACTCGTAAAATCGAGTAGAAATACTAGATTTTGACCTTTTTAGGTCCAAAATCCTAACTCCAGACATCTATATGGAACATGCGAAAGATATGTACGACGCCGGGTATGAAGCAGATGAATTCAATTCATACATGGCCATATACAAAAGCGTCCACGGCATTTGTAGTGAGCAGCGCAGCATCATCGATGAGGGTGCTGACCTCATTCTATCATCTATCTTCTGTGCACTTCCTCTGTTGCAGGAGGTCAGATTGTCCATCCGTGAGGTGAAAGATGACGACTGGCTCTAGCTGGCCTCGGACATGATCATAAAGGAAGAGTTTTACAAGCACCATCTACAAGTCGTCTCGAGCGCCATTCACAGTGCCAGAAGCGTAGGCGTTGCCATTCATACCGTTAGCTTGTTGAACTTCATGCTTCCATACTACCATTCATGGGAACAACCTAATCTAGATCCACTATCCGAATCACTAAGACAGCTGCTGGGGAACATCAAGGTCCTACGCGTACGTGGAGTTGACGACCGTGTATTGGAACTGCTGCCTCACTGCGTACTTGATCTGCAACAGCTTGACGACATCAAGGTCCTACGCGTGTGTGGAGTTGACGACCGTGTACTGGAACTGCTGTCTCACGGCGTACCTGATCTGCAACAGCTTGACATGTGTCAAGTGTTCGCTCCTGAAAAGGTCATCAAGGATTTTTTCGAGACTAACAAGAAATCCATTCGCTCTATTGGCTTTCACGACGTTAAAATCCTTGGGTTGAGTTACCTGGATAGCTTTACTCCACTGTCGGCAAGCATGCTTTGCCGTGTGTTGGGTGTGCCACAGTCCACGCTATGCCGAGCGGCTGATTGCAGCTGCTGTCTTCACTGGTGGAAAGTGGGATGGCGGCTGGTGGTTGGTGACAGCCGCTCGCAACTTTCCACTGGAACTTCTGCTAAGAGAATATATGATGAGCTATAACAAGCTGGACTTGGAAGCCACAGACTCTTGCCAATCTGGCGTCCCCTTGCCCAATTGGTTTTAACTGTGATAATACGGGTCCTCGGTGTATTATCTAAATGAGATTAACCACAATGGCCTGGGCCAACTAACCACTAAAACCAACCATCAAAGTTCAGATTTACCACGTCAGCGCGGCTGGGTTGCTATGATCTAAAACTTTCAGCCAAAATAATTCGGCTTTGATGGGTGAGATATAGACCGCTTTGGATAGCTGGAATCACCTCTTTGGCAGGGTTTCAAGGGGCGTGCATTTGGTCTCACCATTCAGTGAGAAGGCTGAAAGTAGATTAATCCTCAAACGGCTCACCCTTTAAATAAAAGAGAGCTTTGTTCATCCGCGCGTTCGCCAAGATAGCCTCCATAATGCCGTTACGGCCCCTGATTTCCGGGTTAAAGCTGAACTATGCTGATCATATTACGTCATTAAATACTAGCGTGAAATGTGTTTCCAGCACAGTAACGGGGCTACAACGGATGTGCTACTACGGCCTGTGCGATAGCACAGCGTCTGTCACAGCCCCTGTGGGGTAAAGCCGTTCCTGGGTTGCCACATGTGTTCTGTCACGCCTAGCGTGCTGGCTCAACTGTGCTAGCACACAAGATGTTCTAGAGCGGGAGCAGAGCTACTACCTGTGTGCTGCCCCTAATAATCCCGTAGCACATTTGGGTCAATCCCCGTCGTGTAACAGACATGGTGAACGATACCGCCTATACCACAAAGACTTTAGACGAGTTACTCTCAAGTGGTCCTGGCGAACCCTGACACACATCCACTGACTCATCCTTGCAAGTCTTTAAGGTTCCATGGACTGTAATCGTTTGACTTCACATCAACATCAACCGCCTCGCTCACTAAATAAGGTTTCGAGAACAAGCCTTTGGGACTTGCACGTTGGGTGAAAACACTCTATCTTAGCCTTCGGATCTCGTCCTTTAAAGTGAATGTTTTCAACGTGATTCATCATCGTCGCAGGGCGGCAAATTCGCCTATCCTCTGTTCGTAGCTCTTCCATTCATCCCCGATGCAGAATGGGCACTGCTTCTTGCGGGACAACCCATTTACCGGCAAACTGCAGAGTACTTACTGGTACGTACTACGCCGATCAACTAGAAGCTTGGAATACCGCGGCCCCTTGCCTTTCGAGTTGGACAGACGGGCGCAATGCCTTTGCACCTTCAAAGACGCTGCGGTACCCCAAAACGCAAACTCAGGTTATGTTGCATGAGTCACCATTGTTCCATTACCTTTTTTCCGCCCACAAGAGCCTTTCACCTCGCTGCCCTCTCCTACCTCCCCACCCCTCCTTCCTTTAGTTATCGCTACTTCTCCCCTTCTCCATTTCCTGACTGTCTCTACTTTAACCCACTCATTTCTCGCTAAAACGTTCTTGGATTGCAAGGATAAGTACAGGAGAAGATTCACTGGACACCTGGTAAGGGGTAACCATCCAGTGGACCTCTGAGGGGGATAATCGGGACCAGCCGACGGACCATTTCTCTAGGTGGTCCCTATGTCATGAAAAGTGGAGCGCTTCTGTTATTACTAGGAAGGGCAACCCTCGTCCTCCTCACCTCAACGGCTCCCTTCTGTCGTTCACACGACCTTCGACACTTGCTATGGCGGATGAAGCATCTAACCAGCGCCTCAAGCGATGCCTTGCCGATGAGAGCGCCGACCAGTCGCCTACTTCATGGTGTCAGGGAGTGCGTACAAGGAACAGGCCGGAGAGGGACCAAAGAATGAGCCCGAAGAAGGTAGCAGAAATCGTTGAAACCCTGGTGGAAGCATTAAACAAAAGGAAAAGGCAGAGTTCGAGGTCTCCGGAGTGGTACAAGGCTATGGCGAAAGAGTTGAATGCTAAGCCTTCCGACCCAGTCGCTACGGATAAGAGCGATATTGAACAAAAGCTTCGGTCAGGATCCTCCATTCTGGTACTCGAGAGCACACCGAGCAGGCGGAGTCATTGCCGGGCTCTGCTCTGTCTTCGACAGAAGCTGACTGGCATCATAAATATCGAGTCCGATTATCAATTCAACCTCAAGGATTTGACGGGGACACGGGCCGGCGATTCAACCCACCATCTTCGTCTATGACAAGCAAGGAGACACATGTTACAGTCCCAGACATGGATATACTCGAGCAGTTTTTATCCCAGCGATCAGACTTTAGACCGCTGGCTCAGCAACTAGCAGATGAGTATGAGGATTACTGCTACATCAAACCAGAAGCTCGTGTTAGCAATATCATCCAATGGTGGAGTGACCACTCTACTCTATATCCAAGCGTTGTCAAGAATGGCGCTATAAATTTTGTCAATGCCAGCCATATCAGCAGAAGTTGAGCGGGTGTTCAGCAGTGCTTAACTCCTAATCTCAGATGCTCGAAACAGACTCAAAAAAGATATCAGAGGCATGTGAATGTCTCAAGTCATTGAATACTGCGGGCATGTATTGTAGCTACAGTTAGAATTCAATCTACTCGTTTGAATCCCGTCCAATTCGCACCGCTTAGCAGACCGTCTATTGGTCTATTTGGTCTGCAGACCAAGGCAGACCGACCAGACCAGATCTAAACATTAGCTAGACCGACCGACTAGGACCCCTTGGTCGGTCGGGCTATTGACAACACTGATCATATCTCTTCCCTCTAATATCCTTATACGCAGGAGAGCGGCATCTAGAAGTCGCTGATTTTCATCTCTGCTCACCTCAGCGACCCTAAGTAGTCGCAGATTAGCTTCTCCATTCTCTCCAGCAATTTGGGCACGCCGCCTAGCCTTCGACAACCAAAAACCGAGAATAGCCAATGCAATCAGTATCAATCCCCCCAACGCTGCTCCAACACCAATTGTCGTCGTTTTCTGTGGTCCGCAGTTTCCTGTCGCCGCAGTAGATGTACTTGAGGGGGACACCGTAGGTGACGCCGTTGTTGTTGCTATAATGGTTGTGCTGATAGTCATCGTAGAAGGAAGTTCGGATTCAAATAGCATGGCAAAGCCAGCAGGAATTGCGAATCCACCATTGCCTGTTGAGCAGCAGTTGCGTGCAGCTTGATTTTGGCCACAGCAAAACGAATTGTAGCCATCACAAGGGAGCAGGAATGAGTCCGCATTGCGATTTTCGTTAGCTTTATCACATGAGCTGTCAGCATTGGGCTTGCATTTGGAAGTAAATTAGCAACGTTAATTCTTGACAAGAGGTTTATACCTGCTATGCAAAATCTGGGACATTCCGAGCTATTAAATTTCTGGTCGGTGCAGCCTCGCCTGATAAGGGTATTTGCTCCTGCAGAAAAGCAGAAGCCATTCGTGATGCAGACATCTCCATCGCGGCAGCAATGTGAGGTAGTAGCGGATGCGTTACAAGGTTTGAGGCCATCATCGACCTCGCCGTTAGGGCGGTAGCAAGGCATGATGCTTGTGACTGGGATCCAGCTGCGAAAAGATGTGCAAATCGTTTAGCAGAAGGGATCGTCTCCTAAATAACCACTTAAAAGCCGCTCACATGCACAAGGCTCGACCAACAAAATATGGTGTGGCAACACAGTAATTTTGGCCCGCATTGACCTGCTGTACTCTTAACGACATTGTGATTCTCGAGCCGCCTTATATTGATTCTAAAGTTATTGAACTGAGAGGCGTCTCGTCATTGGCTAGGAACCATACCTTGACGAACTGCCAAGTCTCCAGTTTGGGATGGGCCCATTTTGTCTCAGCCAGTAGCCTTCTGCGACGAGCGGCCGAAGACCAGGCTGCCGTCCACAGTCCCCAATTAGGCATTTTCGTCTCAGCCGTAGCATGTCGCTTGCCCAAAGTCATAGGCAGTGATTGGATGCTACTTCTGTTATTGATGTGATTCGAAGAAGACCATGCGTCTGATAGAAGATCAATAGACCACTTTTAGTTGGGAGAACAGTTGCGTTTTTAGCGTGTGACAGTAGTAAATGCGGAATGGCTCCCAAAATGCCAAGCCGCCGGCCTCCACTTTCTGGATCTAGAAATAGAACTGTCATAGCGAGACAACGGGCCTCCACTTCCGGATACAGTAATAGAACTGTCACAGCGAAACAGAAGTCTGTTCCGCCGTAAAAGTTCTTCGTTCATACACGAACGAAGGGCGGAGCCGCTGCCGCTCTCTTGCTGCTGCTGATAGCGACAGCGGCGATGTGCCATGGCTATCCTAGCCGCTGCCACAGCCAGCACCAAGAGCACTTCTTCTGCGCCGTGCGCTCCTCTTGCTTCCCTCCTTGCTGCGCCAGCGCTCTTGCGCGCTGTCTTTGGCCCCTTCGAAAAGGGCTTCCGGGTGCCTCAATGAGGGCGGCAGGCGATGAGTCTGCCATTGGCGTAGGTTTCCGATTCTTGGTTCTTACTTCTCAGTATGAGAAGGGACTAGATATTGCCTATTTAGGCGATTATGGCGGGACTAAGGGGCTAATCCTGAAAAGGAGATTAAGGGGTAGGCCATCACGCGCTAAAAATGGAACTGTTTTTCGCAACTAAAGTGGTCTATGCAGTCACAATGACCTGGAACCTTGCTCACCGCGAAGGGACCACGCGGCAACCGTGTGACCTCTTGCAACAACAATGTTCATAGTTCGATCAAATTGAACAATAGTCGAAGAGGTTAAGCCATCGCATTCTGTAGTCTACCCTAGTGTAACCCTCGTGGCCCGACTCATCGCCTTCCATTTTCTTCAAACATAAAGACAACTAAGTTATGGCATTTAACAACTATCCATATTCAAGAGGCGTATAGACCACGAACGAGATTAATTATATTTTCTTACTTTTGCGTGAATAAATTGCTATATTACTTTAAATCGGCTGGGATTACAATTTGGATAATTCTACTATTCTCTGTTCGGCGAGCCCAATCCTCTGCAGTCCGTCCACTGCCATCTGCCACGTTCCTTCTGGCTCCTTTTTCAAGAAGCAATTCCACTGTACTGTACTGGCGGCGCAATATTGCCCATATCAAGGGAGTGCGTCCTAGAAGATCGCTAGTCTCAATGTCCGCGCCTTTTTCGATCAGCAGTTCCACTACTCGCAAGCTATTTCCTTGCATAGCAGCCCAAGAAAGTGACGTCCGTTTGAAAGACTCATCAAATGTGGCCTGACTAGCCCCTTTACTGAGAAGAATCTCGACAAGAGGCACATGACCAAAGCAAGCGGCCCACATCATAGGCGTGCGGCCATTTCGGGGCATCCTATAATCAGAATTAGCATTGCATTTGTCTATTAGAGCAATCGCCGCCTCTGCTTCTTTCTCGGTGTGGTCTGAACGTCTACATATTTCAATCAATGCCCTGTCGACAGATACCTGATCTAGCTGGGATCTCAACTCATCTTTTCGAATATATATTAAAAGCAAAACTGCGTCGCCGGCCTTCGCCGCATCAATGAAAACAGACCTCGTTGTATTTGCTCCAGCTCCTTTAAGATCCGAGGGCATCGTTGAGACGCTTCCATCTGATATTGATGTTTCACTCTCTGATGTGAGCGGGGCTGAGAGGTCTAGAAACGACTTGCTGGGTTCGGTTTGTCGATGCGTATTACTCGACGACGTCATTGAGTGAGAGCTGGCTGCCAGTTGACATTAGGTTGTGATGATATATAATAATTCTGCTGCTACTAAACAGAATTACATACCAGGCCTATCAGTCACCTCCTGCTTCTCAACAAAGCTTAGAAGAATACGAGCAAAAGCGGCAGCTGTTGCGGCAGCATATGGTTGCCAGATCTTGTTCTTGTGTGAGTCCGCATAGTCACAGATACCCCGGATCACCAGGCATGGAAAGTTGTCCATCAATCCAGCCGCCTCCATCTCAAAGCAAATGACCCCCTCCTTCTTGGCAATTCGGTCTCGAGTAATTCCGTGCTTCATCACCTGGTTTCCAGAAGCAATGTTTCCATAAAACACTCTTGGGATAGTGCTACTACGGGCCTTTCGTTCGATGACTTCCTTGAGATCACAATTCTCACATGTCTCCCCCGCTGGATGGTCATATGTTGACTGGAAGAGCTGATCCTCGTCTGCCCCTTGGTATTCATAGCCACGTTCTTCTACCATACGAGGTTTATTTTTGGCCATTGTTGCTAGAGCTTCGTTGAGAGGAATTCCGTCGAGTTCTTCAGAGGTCTTCAATGACTGTAGAGCATTGAGGAGTGCGATGGGTGGTTTGTCTAGAGTTCCCGAGTAATGAAACTCACCTCCCTGTTCAGTCTTTCCATAATCCCATTGGAACACACCGCCATGAGATCCCGTGGGCTGGCTGACAGCGATATCTCCAAGGCGAATATCAGATTTCTTGCTTGGGACACCTCCACCAATGCCAACCATGAGACCAATCTTGATAGGGAAGCTACGTTTCATATTGTTTGCTACAGTCGTAGCAGGTGTATTTCCCATACCGCCAGCCGGAAGACAAGCAATAACAAGGTTGTGGACTCCAATGCGGCCGAAGGAGTAGTCATTTGGGTCATCTTTCTGAGAAGCTAGCTTAGGATGTCGTTCGTCAAGCATTGCTATCACTGCTGCAGCCTCCGTATGTAGGGCGCAGATGATCCCGATCTGATAGTGTTCTTTCTTGTAGGGTTGAGACATTGTAATAGCTGTCGCTGGCCTGCTTAGCTTCTGCAGCCTTGTGCAAGATAAAAAAAAATATGGGACTATTCTACCTACTATATAAATGATGAAATCCGTCGGTCTGAGGAAGCTGATATAAGATGCTAAGTATATGCCACAGGTGTAGTGTTGACGAAGATCAGGGTATGGTTGATGGTTTACAGCTGACATTTCAGAGGTATAAGTTAGGAAGTGGCCAGTGGGACGACTCATCGCGTGACGAGCGGCTGAATCGAAGTTGTCGTAAACCGGATCACGGGGCTAGCGGCCCCGTGCAAAAAGAGAACTAGAGAGGTTTAATTAAATCCGACTTCGCAACGTGATATACTCAGGGTCGAAAAGTATGCAGCCGTCGTAGCGGTAACGGGGTATCGAGAAAGATGTATAGTATATTTCTGTCTGACTTACGTAGCTATTGAATGAATCCCAGTTTTAGGTAACTCGGTAAACTGTGTCACGTGCAAATTGCAACGAGGGGCGATTGGAGAGTAGCGTTTGCGGCCCGAGCCGGTGTATGACTGAATGGCTAGCTCTTGCATCTACCTTTCAGTTCGACACAGGCTTTGCGGGAGTCGTACTACCACGGCAATCATCCAAAAGCTTTCCGTGACCTTGAGAGTCATCACCTGTAAACGAGTCGATCGATTCTGCGCCTTCACCCACCCTCTTCATGGCTTCAACAGTGCTGACGTATGACGGTAAGAGGATCGACGAACATTTCCGGCGAGCGACTATTGACACTTGGGCAAGCAAAAGCGGAAACCTGGCGATTGAAGCCCATCAATCTTGTTGAATCTATCGTGCAGGATGAAGTTTGCTTTATGTATTTGGAGGCCCAACCCTATAGCTTAGATAATAGCTAATACCATTAAGCTTTTTAGAAAACGGAGACTGGTTCAAAAATATATGTACGGAGGCTAATCGGCGTAAAATCCTCGAGCCGTTTCAGGTTCCAGATATTCTATCCAGCAAACTATGCACAGAGCTCAACGGATACTTTGGATGCAGAAGCTCGTTGGGAGACGAGGGCAACCTCATTGGTCTCAGTACGTTTCACTCGCTATAGGGTCTATCCCGATCGGCGTATAGGCTAACTGTACTGCTACATTAGGCACATGGTTCCGTATCCTCACTAAAAGAGTCGTGGAGCCAGGTGAGAAGAAATTATATAGTGGAGAGGCTTACTTGTGGTACGAGATGGCATTCTTTGCATTGTGGAGTACGCCAGGCACTGCGCGCGTCCTATGTATCGGCACGCCGTTGGAGATGAGAGTCCGAATTGAACAAGAGCTTCAAACCCGGCCAGCCTTTAATCCAAATGATCCGTTTGCGATGCTTCGTCCAATTTTGGACGAGGTAGTCAGAGCGTGTGATGACGACACATGGCGAGTGGCAAAGACAGTTCGCAGGGTCGAGAAAGTACGGCATCTAAGTTATGAATAGTGCGAAGGGTACGCTAACCGACTACAGAAACGAAAAGTGAGGCCTGATTTTGAGGAGCTCTATGACCTGGCCAGGCATGCTCGTCACCTCGTTGAAATCGAAACGGTCGCTATCGAGACGATGGAACGGATGATAATCCAGCAGAACGTGAACTATGAGCTACTACGGACCGGACTCGACAAGACGTACCAAATACAGGCAGGGGAATACATGGCGTTCCAACTTCAGATGATGAAGAGCCTCAGGTCGCGAGCACAGGCTACCTTAGATCGGCTTAATGGAGAAGTTGCTCTGGTAAGCTGACTGAGAAGCACATTCCCGTAAAAGAAACTAAAGAAATAGCAGGCGTACAACACTTTAGCGAGCATGGATAATCGAATTATGAAATCCGTCACTATACTAGCCATGGTGTTCCTGCCTGCCACCTTCGTCGCAGTAAGTAGTCCTCCCAGGCTGCGACATGAAGCAAGAGCTAGCTTTGTCTGATTACCCCACCCAGGGACTATTCAGCACCACCTTTTTCTCCTTTGCCGAGAACGACGGTTGGGGCTTCTCAAGCAAGTTTTGGATATATTGGGTTGTTGTTATTCCCCTCACGGCGGCCATCGTCTCGGGCTGGTGGCTCTGGCTGGGCGAATCGTCCAACAAACCGAGCCTATCACAAGTATCCGAATCGAAGACGCAGACACAGACGCAGACGCAAACAGTTTAATTTTAGGCCGTATGGCTCGGGATCATTGTCAGGTCTCGGTTTCGGCTACGCGATATTGTCGCTTTCCCTATATCTATATAGGGCTGCCATCGTGTAATGGATTAGGACGGACCTGCATCCTTTGTCGTTGGAATATGTGCCCTTGGTTAGAGTACTTGTCGGTATAAAACGAGGACTGCCTATGGCCAACGGGTGGCAGCTTTGGAGAAGGCAGTCAATGAGTTTGATCTATTTGTGCTTTGAGCCCACGTTTGCGGAAGCCTCATGCCTCCGTACAAACATCATTTCACGGCGTGATATGTTCATGCTCCAGGCCTGCACCGGGATTACAATCTCTACGATATGCGAGAGCCCCAGCACTCAATTGCAATGCCGGGGCAATCAGCCTTGCTCCCTAGGCCGTACCTGCATACACGTGATCACTGGCTGCTTTCTCGTGACCACGATCAACCGCCCAATCGCTGTGATCACTTCTCTATATTAATCTTGTGGAATAAGTAGTCTGTGAAAGGCATCATGGTTCTCAAAGTCACATCGACTCTGCCCGAGAAATATATCTTAAACATAGTTCTGTTGGAACAGCGCGAGAACCTTTGATTGACCGCTACTCTAGCTACGAGCGTTGTACACAACACTCAGATACTCGGTCTTCAGCTTTCGGCATCAGGCATTAACTTATACAAGGATGCTCGTTGGTACCCAACAGCGCGTGATATACAACGTTCAACCAACTCCCGTCATTTCAGCTTTGAATCGCCAGCCTCAAACTACTTACATTCCTCTATCATATTCGCAAGGCCCGCATCAAATTATATTTTTATTACCCAGAGCCATACTCCTCCGGACTTGCGCAGTTTTATTGTTCGGATCACAGATTCGTAGCGATAAACGTTTCAACATCCCGGCGAGGCTGGGCAGGCCAGGCCGGCGGCTACGCAACTCATCGGCTCTTTCAAAATGGCTACAAATACGGAAAAACACTATCAGATCGGGATCATCTGCGCCCTACATACGGAGGCTGCAGCAGTGATAGCAATGCTTGACGAACGACATCCTAAGCTAGCTTCTCAGAAAGATGACCCAAATGACTACTCCTTCGGCCGCATTGGAGTCCACAACCTTGTTATTGCTTGTCTTCCGGCTGGCGGTATGGGAAATACACCTGCTACGACTGTAGCAAACAATATGAAACGTAGCTTCCCTATCAAGATTGGTCTCATGGTTGGCATTGGTGGAGGTGTCCCAAGCAACAGATCCGATATTCGCCTTGGAGACATTGCTGTCAGCCAGCCCACGGGATCTCATGGCGGTGTGTTCCAATGGGATTATGGGAAGACAGAACAGGGAGGCGAATTTCATCACTCTGGAACTTTAGACAAACCACCTATCGCACTCCTCAATGCCCTACAATCATTGAAGATCCATGACATCAACAAAGGCATTCCTCTAGAGGAAGCCCTAACCACTATGGCTACAAATAACCCCCGCATGGTAGACGAATTCGGTTACGAATACCAAGGGGCAGACGAAGATCAGCTCTTCCAGTCAGCATATGACCATCCAGCGGGGGAGACGTGCGAGGACTGTGATGTCAAGGAGGTCATCGAACGAAAGGCCCGTAATAACACTATCCCAAGAGTGTTCTATGGGAATATTGCCTCTGGAAACCAGGTGATGAAGCATGGAATTACTCGAGACCGGATTGCCAAGAAGGAAGGGGTCATTTGCTTTGAGATGGAGGCGGCTGGGTTGATGGATAACTTTCCATGCCTGGTGATTCGGGGTATCTGTGACTATGCGGACTCGCACAAGAACAAGATCTGGCAACCGTATGCTGCTGCGACTGCCGCCGCGTTTGCTCGTATTCTTCTAGGCTTTGTTGAGAAGCAGGAGGTGACTGATACACCTGGTATGTAATTTTGTTCTGTAGCAGCATAATTATCATGTATCCTTCTAACCTAATGTCAAGTACAACCATATACCATCCTTCCTTTCCCTCGTAATACCGATTTCATTGGTCGTGACGATATATTCCAGAGCCTAGACCAATTGTTGCCTCTTACTACAACCTATCAGACAGCAGCTATTTGGGGTCTAGGCGGGTGTGGGTAAGTTGCTGCTTCCCGTGTACGCACCTTAGCTAACCAAATAGTAAAACCCAAATGGCACTCGAATATACGTACCGCTGGCAAGAACAGACGTCTGGCTCGGTATTCTGGGTTCGTGGAGATACTGAAGCTAGCTTCTCACAGAGCTATAGCGAGATTGCTAAAGAAGCTGGTATATCAATTGATCTAAAAGGCGAAGATCTACTCCTTGCAGTCCAGAAATGGATTGAAGAGCTTCCTAAGTGGCTCCTTATCCTTGATAATGTCGATCATCTAAGGATATTCAAGGAGGTATACGGTCATCAGAACACAGACACATCACCTAATCCAGAGCTCTTGAGATTTGTTCCAAGGAAAAACGGAATAGTGTTATGGACCTCTCGAGATAACTCCATTCTTGGGAGGCTCGTAGACTTTAGCCGAGGAGTAGAGGTTCGAGAAATGTCGGGCCAAGAGGCTCTGAGGCTATTCCAAAGCAGAAGCGGGTGGCCTCTGTCCGAGCAGCCATCCGATGATGAGAGTGAGCTGTTGAATCTCTTGGAGAATCTGCCGCTTGCTGTTTCCCAATCGGCTGCCTACATTCGATCAACTAGGTCAACGGTCAAGTTATATATCGAAATGCTCAAGGAATCCGAGATCGATCAATCGGAACTTCTTGATTATGAATTCTCAGATGTTCATCGTCAGTCAGATATGCCCAATAGCGTCATGAAGACATGGATTATTTCCATGAAGCAGATTGCTCAAGAAAGTCAATGTGCGGAGAGGATCCTTAACACGATTGCATACCTCGATAACCAAGGACTTCCATTCGAGGTGTTAAGTGCTGCCGGTGGTGACGGCTTCAAGAAACACGAGATTCTACAGGCCGCCGGTCGACTCGTTGATTACTCATTTCTCCAGGCCCAGATAACAGCAGAAGCAGCGCCTCCAGCATACCAGGAACATCGACTAGTTCAGCTCGCAACTCGTCAGGCGCTTAGTAAAGCCAAGCAGAATAGCGAATTTTCAGGCAATGCAATACAAATCATGGAAAGTCTATTTCCTGATGGGACACATGAAACATGGAGCTCCTGCCGAGTATACCTACCGCACGCATTAAAGGCAGTATCATGGAAACAGGCAGATGGATATGAGGATCTAGCACCAGAGCTCCTAGGCAAAATAGGATGTTATTACTGGGAAGAAGGCCGGTCTAGCGAGGCAGAACAGCTCCAATTACAGGCGCTAGATCTATACAAGAGCGTTCTCGGAGAAAAGCACCCTAATACTATTGGAGCCATGGCAAACCTTGCATCGGCGTGGTACCAGCAAGGCCGGTCTAACGAGGCAGAAAAGCTTCAATTGCAGGTGCTAGATCTACGGCTAAGCGTGCTCGGAGAGAAGCACCCTAGTACTATTGGAGGTATGGCAAACCTCGCATCGACGTGGCAGCAGCAAGGCCGTTATAGCGAGGCAGAACAGCTCCAATCACAGGTGCTAGATCTACGGAAGAGCGTGCTCGGAGAGAAGCACCCTGATACTATCCGAGCCATGGCAAACCTCGCATCGACGTGGCACCAGCAAGGTCGGTCTAGCGAGGCAGAACAGCTCCAATTACAGGTGCTAGATCTACAGAAAGGCGTGCTCGGAGAGAAGCACCCTGATACTATTCTATCCATGGCAAACCTCGCATCGATGTGGCAACAGCAAGGCCGGTATAATGATGCAGAAAAGCTCCACTTACAAGTGCTGGACCTATACAAGAGCGTGCTCGGAGAGAAGCACCCTTATACTATTGGAGGTATGGCAGGCCTTGCATTGACGTGGTACCAGCAAGGCCGGTCTAACGAGGCAGAAAAGCTTCAATTGCAGGTGCTAAATCTACGGCTAAGCGTGCTCGGAGAGAAGCACCCTAGTACTATTGGAGGTATGGCAAACCTCGCATCGACGTGGCAGCAGCAAGGCCGTTATAGCGAGGCAGAACAGCTCCAATCACAGGTGCTAAATCTGTACAAGAGTGTTCTCGGAGAGAAGCACCCTGATACTATCGGAGCCATGGCAAACCTCGCAGTCACCTACTATGACCAACAACGTTATGATGAATCTTTAAAGCTTGGAGTCGATGTTTTAAATCTCCGAGAAATTCTTGGAGATAAACAACCACATACTATATTAACCGGAGAAACTTAATGGCGACATATAAAAAACAAGGCCAGAATAACGAGGTGAAGCAACTTTCGAAGTGATTGAGGTGACCAATGTTCCGTATGTAAGGACCGTCGGTCTTGATCTCCTCAGAAACATAGAGACCACCAAACTTCCAACCCATTACTTCCCAGAACAGAGCAAGCATGTCAGCCGACCAGGCAGCAGCAAATGCGGAGAGATGATGCTCTAGTATCTAGGCAAATAGCCAAGCGCAGGGCGTTGTCTTTGAAGATGTAAGCACGAGTGAAGCGATCACGTTATCGTTGTCTCACGCACGCAGATCCGATGTCAGTCAAGAGAATCAGCGTTGGGGCTAAAAATTCAGAGTGGCTTGGTCATCTGTCTTTATATAGAGACGAAAAAAAAATGAATAATCATTTGCGTCACTTTTCTGAAGGCCTGGACGGATATGGACCATGATGGGAAAATTAGATTAAAGAATATTAACGATGACGCCAGCCACTTTTTGCCTCTTCCCTACTTAATTAATTCCTCTACCTACCTAATCAGGGCAAACCATACTGCACACTTTGTAGTGAGTCCATCTAGTTGCAGGACCGACAGACAGTTCCGTGAAATATCTCTGCGTGGCTTTGAAAATGCATCCGATGCTCGAGCCGGACGTCACAGATTCGACACTCCGTAGGCTCGTTAACTCCAAGTCTTCTAACATGCTTTCTCATAAAGTGCCTCGTCAGGCAGCCAGGACTTGCAAACGAGACGACCCTCTCCCGAATCGTCAGGTTCGGGTTTCCAAGACATGCGAAGCATATAGTTGGCCTCTTATCCGTCGTGACGGACGATATTGCATGTCTGAGCATGATATCTGCCTCGGACCGTAGTGGTTTTTCGTCTTTGACCGCGGAGACTGGTGGAACTGGCTGACTAGCACGACTGCGACGGAAGGTCACCCCTTCCTCAACACTGCAGTACGCCGTCACAGCGTTGATGGCCGTAATCCTGCGTTGACATTCTTTTTCCAGCGACGTCTCGGGCAATGTCAAAACCGCGTCGATTAGAAGCAGTTGTTTAGGCGTCATATGATCCGATCGCTCTAGTGCACCTCGGACGTCCTCGTCGACCACCTTGCCAGATAGTTGCCGCTCGCTGTCAATAACAGGCTGCTCTTTCTTGTATCGATCGACGATGTCAAGTAGTAGCAACCGCCGCTGTCTCGCTCTCTCGCTCGTAAGGCGTTTTTTAACCTTCTGATAGCGCTCTTCCCTCCGGCTGCCTTCTGGAGACCCTGACAGGTGGGCTGCGATCTGAGACAATTTCACAATACATGGAAGGTTATTGACCGATGCTGATTGCGCAGAAGTCAGCTTCCAGGGGCGCCGGGGGTCGATCGACCGGCTCATTGAACATGCGAACCTCATCAAAGCCTTTTGCGGTTCGAGTCCGCGATATATATTTTGGACATCCACATTGATATTCCGATCAAGGTAGTGTTTGAGGAAGGTGTTGATACTCGCATGCTGCAAGATTAAGTTTTGAACGGAGTCACTAACATCGGCTGTGCC